>VZRX01023122.1:87579-108659 GCA_013398075.1 Notiomystis cincta | reverse complement strand
AAGTAATGTGTAGAGGATATGTGGAAAGAAGTTGAAATGTGGTCCTACCTATGAGATTAGAATTATATCAAGGCATAGGGTTTGTGGCTTTGAGAGTTTTTTGTGTATGGTTTCTTGTATTTTTTAAAAATTATTATTACTGGGAGGAGGGAGGGGGTTTTTTGGTGTTTTTTTTTAAGATTTCATTGTAAGGGACGAAANTATACATAAGTAATGTGTAGAGGATATGTGGAAAGAAGTTGAAATGTGGTCCTACCTATGAGATTAGAATTATATCAAGGCATAGGGTTTGTGGCTTTGAGAGTTTTTTGTGTATGGTTTCTTGTATTTTTTAAAAATTATTATTACTGGGAGGAGGGAGGGGGTTTTTTGGTGTTTTTTTTTAAGATTTCATTGTAAGGGACGAAATATAGTAGAAAAAACAGTAGAATTAAATCAAAATGAAATAATATTTATCAGTTAAATCTGTATAAAAATGAGTTTCTAAAGGTGACCATCCTTCAATAATATTCTTGTCATTAATGTGAAAGCAACCCAATCTGCATGCTTTGTCTTTACAATGCTGTGTTTTTACAGAGGGTGACCAGAGAGTAAAAATCATTGTGTTTTCTAATAATTTATGAAGTTTTGATTGACTTAGTCTGTTTTCTTCTTTAGTTGATCTGAAAGTAAAGGCCTTCAGGGAAAGCGGATCAAAGGAGAATGGTGTATGTTCTGAGACACAGACAAAATGAGAATAATTTTATAATTGTCTTCAGTCTCCCAATAGCCCACAACTAAAGTGATGTAAATAAAACATTTTAATATGTCTTGAGTTATATTTCAGTGTTAAGTTTTAAGGAGAAATAATAACCAGCAAATGAAAATCAAACAAGGAATAGTTTTGAAGAAATGGAAAATAGAAGTCATCTGACAAAAAAGATCAATATTCAGGAATATGATTTCTTAATAGATCAGGATCCCCTGAAAATTAGCATCTTGATTTCTTACTCATTATACATGTACTTTAGAGATTCCACTGAGATCCTGTCTCCTGGCACTAGGCACTACATAAATGCATAGTAACATGAAATTGATTTCTCAGTCTGAAGGTGGCAATTTAGTCCTCCACATGTACCTGGCTCGAGAGGAAAGAGATGGAAAACATCATCCCTTTCTGCCACTTGCCAGCTGCATCCCAGACTGAAGTGAGAGAGGAGCCATGCACAGGCAGTAGAAAGAGAAAGGGAAGTCCAGGCAATAACCCAGTGAAGGCCCAGACATTCTGTTTGAAGGTCTCACCTACATCAGGTAATGGTCTGAGACAGACAACATGTCTCAGTCCAGAGTGGCAGAGAGGAATGTGACTGATATTAGTAAAACTGATGTTTATGCCTCTGTCTGGTCTCGTGCAAAAGATAGAATCTAACCAATGAAACATAATCCTGACACAAAATTTGAGAAATACAGTTGTCTTGTCCTGTTTTCCCCACAGTGAAGCAAGGCTTTCTGAGTGTGGGGACTTGAGTAAAAGAAGCCTGTGACACCTCCAAAAAAGACAAGACATTCAAATATTTTTATGTCTGAACCTTGAAGTATTTTACATCTCCTCTGGCTTCAGATGTTTGTCACCTTGTCAACATTCACAGAACTCTGTAGATAAGCAAAAAGTGTATCATATTCATCAGATACTTCCTTATCCTATCTTAGTTTATCTGAATTATTTCCAGCTAATACCGCACCATTTCTGCCAAAATTTTTATCGATATGCATTGTTGCAACTTATAAGTAGTAGGAAATGAGCCCAGAAGGAAATTACAGGGTTCAGAAGAGTGGCTCAGAAATTCTTGCCAGAAGCATCTGGGCTTTGTTTTGTTTTGCCTTGGTTTGATACTCGTATGTTCTGCAGATAAAGCAGAACTTAGCTTTAACTCCATTCTTCTGCTTTATGTTTCTTTGTATTGGCTGCAACAGCTACTTGTTGTTCCTTTGTGAAATGAAAGGGACATCTAATACAACAACTTACAGATGATGAAATTTTAAAGGCTTAGATCATCAGTTACAGAATACTGCCCTTGATCACAGGTCATTGAAGTTGTCTGATTTTTGCTTAGAAAATAATATAGAAGAAATTTCACAATTGAATTCTCAGTGACTTTTGTGATCTGAGTACAATCGAGTCCTGTTGGGCATCCTGTTGCCTTCATTTTTGATTTGCAAATGAAAGTCTCATTACATCCTTCCTCATTATTGAGTATGATAAGAAAGACATTTTTAATGCTTACACTACCCCATGACTCTGTGTGTAACCTTTCCAAATCCTGCCCTTGGCTGCAATACAGACAAGTAAGCCAAGGCATTGTTTGCATGATTTAATAATTCTGCTACTGGCAAATGAGATAGACAGACACTTGGTTATTCTGTGGGAGTTGTTTTGTTTCTACAGTTCTAACAGGAGTGAGAAGATTAAATGACTTTTATTTTTTCTGTCAGTTGTGAAAAAGTTGCATCTTTTGATAATAAAAAATGTGGTGTTTACATGATTTAGTAAGAACTGCCTTTCGAGATTTAATGCAGAATGCATTTTGGAGATAAAGGTGCAGATGTTCCTATGCTTTTATTTGGTGTTTGTGTCAGGTTTAGGGATTACTTTGGTGAGAGTAGACCCTAAGAAACAAAAAAATTTACAGCAAATTATTAAAATCTCAACAGGTGTAGAAGTGTTGTGAACAGAGTGAGGGTGTCGATAATGAAGCTTAGATTCTTCTTAGATTCTTCCAGTATTTGATCTCCAGATGAGTTCTGTTTTCTTTTCATAAGAGATACAGTCAACTTTCATTTCTTCATAATATTTTAATAAGTTTTACACTGTATGTCCACATTATAATACTTTTGGGACATAATAGGTAGCTATTATGATACAGAATAATTTTATTTAAATAACTTTGACCAGCACAAGATAACCATCAGTCAAAGCAAAGCTTTCATAAATGGTTCCATTTGGATATACTGTGAATAGACTGAAAATATTGTGGTTGCAAATCATAGTCATGTGTGTGTATTTGAGTTCTTTGTGCCAATAGTTACATATAGAAATAATTATAGAAAGTGCTAAAAGGTAAAAAAGATATCAAAGATCACTCCTTGGTCTTTCTCTCCAATAATATTTACATATTATAAGAAAGTTCTTCATTTTCTTTCAACTTACAGAACAAGTTAAGAGAATTACCCTCGTAAAATACTGGAAAATTCTCTATCTACTTGAATATCTAGACTAGTACTTGCTGCTGTAGGTATTACATATTTTTTTCAATTTATATTTTTATACTAATTCAATTTATGCTTTTAAAAAGCAAATAGTTGAAAATTATACAAATTTCTAGTTTATTATTAATACACTTGGACATCCAAAAAGTCAAGAAGAAAGGTTTGTGGTCTTTTCTAAGTAGAAATCTATACAAAATTCCTCTTGTTAAGATCCAAGAGTTAAAAAAATTCAGGACATTCTAGGTAATAGGCACAGAACCAATCTTATTCTGTGTGGCATATTAAATTACAAACCTATTAAACTGCAAATTGTCTCCCAAATTCATAGCAAATTAATTCTCAATGATACCTCCAGATGCCAACATAAAGGGCAAATTTTGCAGGTAAGATGAGACTTCCAAAACATGTTTTTATTTTTTTGTGTTGTTCCTTCTCTTATAGACAAGATTAGCGTAACTTAGCAAAAAATGTGTTGTACAGTCAGTTCAAGAGAGAAAATAGGATACTGAGATGCTAAGTGGAAACAGGTCAACAAATTCTGTTAGGAATGAAACCAGAAAAACTTGTACTTTTCACTACCACATATCTGGGAACTTGCAACGCATTCCCCTGAAGTATCCATAAAAGCTTTAACTGGATAAGAAAAACAAACAAACAAACAAACAAAAAATCAAAGAAAAATTATTGTTAAAAAAAACCTGACCCTGATTTTATTTTGAAATGAGAAAATAAAGTTTAGTTTTAAATTAGTTCTAATGCTTAAGAGAATGCTACAGATTTTGACAAGCTCAAAGGCCTAATTTCTGTCTTCCTTAGGCAAGTCAAGGATAATTCTACAAGTGTTAACTAGTGTGTACATAGTGTGAGAGAAAAACAAGTCCCTAATCTCCTTAAGGTTCCTGTGAGATTGTGAATATAATTTTCTTTAGCCATTACATTTTGTCCCACCCACTAGATGAGTTCTCAGTGGAATTGAGTATAAGGTCCATTTACTCCCTAGTGTATAATTTTAGATTATTAGTTACCCAGGAAAAATATTCAGAAGTAATCTCAATTGATTTTAGGCAATCAGAGGGGGAAAAAAAGCTGGCAAGACCAGACAGAATATCAGATATTAGCAGATCATATAATCAGGTCATTTTCCCCAAGATTTGGAAACATTTTTTGAAGCTAATTTTGATTGCAGCTACCTTTTTTCCACAATCCTGCTCTTACTGAGTTGGCACCAAGCCTTTTCCTTAATGACTGACATTAACATGGGTTTTCTCTCTGACTGGCACAAACACTGTCTGCCTTTAGCTGCATTCAACACATGCATGTTCTTTCCTTCATGTGCATGTTCCTTCCTTCTCGAGAAGAATACGTGCTGCATGCAACATTTTCATACTGCCTGGCTTCACACGTCTTCTAAAGACTATTAATTTTGTACATTACTACTAATTTAATCCAGAAATGCATTTTTAAAATCTTGGTTGTTTATTTAAATTCTATGGCTACATTTCTGGTGTTGATTAGAACACACGTTTTCAAAAAAGGCAGAGAATTTCAATTACATTTTTCATTGGCAATGCCTCAGTTAAGCCTCACCAAACAAGCCTAGAAGGGAGATGATGTTGTATTTTACTTCCTTTTACCAGAACCATAGAACTATTTCAGCATCAGAAAATGGGGTTTTGATCATTCAAGTAGTGGAATTGTCTTCTAATTACAATGGTGAGAGGAAGACATTAAATACTTTTTAAGATGTAACTTGGCAAATTCATGGAGAACAATGAATATATTTTAAAAGAGATTATCTGAAGATGGGTTACATTTGGGATATTTCCACTGTGTTGTTACCTCAGAATAGTTCTTAACTGATCTCTATTGCATTCACAAACAATTCAACCTGTTCTTCAGAGTTTTTATTAGTTGCCTTCTGGACAATGAAGGAATCCTATTCACATTCTCTTTTTGTTGTTTTTGGTTTGTTTGTTTGTTTGTTTTGTTTTGTTTGTTTGTTTATTTTTTTGTTTGTTTCTGTTTTGGTATTTTTTGTGTGTGTGGGTTTTTTTTAAACTCTTCTTAGGTCTTCACTATTGACTACATTTATATAAGTTATGAACAGTTTCTTTTAAAGGGGGTAATTTTCTCTAGACTTCCATCCAACTCACAAATTTGAATTGCAAGTTAATACCAAACTTGTAGAGTCAAGGTGGATTTTTTTTCCTCTTCTCATATTCTAGTCATAGGTCAGGTTTTTTCCATCCTTTGGGCATTAAAAACAACCCTCCTCCCAGAACATCTGTGTGTGGAAATATTTGGGGTTTCAACTTTTCCATTACATTTGTGTCTTTTATAAGTTTCAGGGGTTTTGTCTTATATTGGTTATTTTCATCTTATCTGCTGGTTCTAGAATTAAGTCATACATGCTTTAGATATTTTTATTGCCAAGAAAACATACTATGAGATAGACAGTAAAAATAAACAAAACACTCAGTTTTAAACCTATCATCTTCCTTCCTTTTTTCCTTCTAATTCCATATTTAGGAACAAAAGCTTTTTTTTTTTCCAAGAAAGTTAGTAATATGGCGGAGAACGTAAAGGTTCTCAGAGTGCTGAGAACTTACCACATTAACATCAATAGTTATTGTATAAAAGCTTTCAATTTAATTTGAAATGGGATTGCAAAGTGGCTCATGTGCTGACATATCCAAATGAATAATTTATTTCTCAGTAATGGTAGGATGCCAACATGCTGATATTCACCCAGGAGATCTCTAGCTTAAACAGTAGATATGTTTAGGTAGGTAAAAATATATTCATGCTGTTGTAGAAAATAGAAACCTAGAAATTCTTTTTACATTATGCATTTACTTCCAATGGAAGAATTAGAGAGGTTTTTTTCAGACTTAAAATAAAGACAGCGAAAAAAGAGCATAAGAAATTCCACTGTATTCCTCTACCAAAATCAACATTTCCTTCTTAAAATCATACATGCTTTCTCCAATTTGCAGTTCCTTGAACGACACAGCCAAACAGTATGATTTCATAACATGACCAAAATTTAGAAAGCTTTTTATTCCACCAGTGATAATTAGAAATTTTATAGACACACCTACATTTAGAATGGAATAGAATAGAATAGAATAGAATAGAATAGAATAGAATAGAATAGAATAGAATAGAATAGAATAGAATAGAATAGAATAGAATAACTCAGCTGGAAGGGGCCTACAAGGGACCTCTATTCTAACTGCCCACCCACTTCAGGGCTGACCAAAAGTTAATGCATGTTGATAAAGGCATTGCCCAAATGTCTCTTAGTCACTGAGAACCATGGGGCACGAACCACCTTCACCAGGAAGCCTGTTCCACTATTTGACCACCATCTTGGTAAAGAAATGCTTCCTAATGTCCAGTCTGAACATCCTCTGATGATGCAGCTTTGAACTGTTCCCACATATTCCATTTCTGGAACCCAGGAAGAAGAAATCAGTTTCTCACTCTCCACTTTCCCTCCTCAGAAAGCTGAAGAGAGCAATGAGGTCACCTCTCAGCCTCCTTTTCTCCAAACTAGGCAACCCCAAAGTCCTTAGCCATGTCTCCTAAGACAAGCCTTCTAGGTCTTCACCAGCTTCATTGCTCTCTCTAGCAGGAGAGGACCTTTACATCCTTCTTAAGTGGTGGGGCCCAGAACTGCACGCAGCACTCAAGGTGAGGCCACACCAATGCTGAATACAGCAGAATGATCTCTTTTGAACCAGCTATTGATCAGCACCCAGACATCCCTTTTGAAAACTGGAAAAAAATTAGTTCTTTTTATCTTCTTTAATAGGTTTGTATCTTCTTAACCTGTGTGTGTTAAAACTAAGCAAATAAGCTAATTCCTGTTATCTAACATCACTTTTGGTTAATAATTCAATCTGTTTGTTGTCAGGATAGAAAGTTCAGATGGGGTTTGCATTTAAAGTTCTGTTAGCTTTTTTCCCTTCATGTTGCTTAATAAGCTCCAAATTCAAAAAGAAGCCTTATCTGGAATTAGTGGCCTTTGCGGTTTAAAAAAAATCCCACTGCACTGAGGGTAGTATATTGATTGCCTTAAGGGAAGATGGAGTGTATGTGCACAGAGTACAGTCAGATCATTGTACCAAAGACATGGTTCTTCAGGTCAGGCACACTAGACTAGGAAAGCTTAGAAAGATATGGAATTAACACCAGGAAATCTTTCAGAAACTATAAAGCAGTCTGAAATCAAACAGTACCTTCATCTTGTCAGATCTTCATATCTCAACACAAAACCTGCCATTCTAAACTGGTCAGAAAGTTCATTTAAAACTACAACGGGAAGAAGTAACAGTTTAGAAAAAGAATAGGGAAATGTTACTGTCCTTCTTGTGTACTACTGCATAATAAAGCCTGACTACTTTTTCCCTGGTTTTCATGACTTTATATGCAGCTCTATCCTTTGATATCCTTTATTTTGTAAACTGAGAGCTCTTATCTTTTTTGTCTTTTCTCAGGCAAAACCCATTTCACACTTGTTTCTCTTTTCTATACTGTGTCTAGCTGTACTATATCCTTCCTGATACAGAAGAATAATAAATGCCTGGAGAATAAATGCCTGCACAAGGAATGTGATGTATGGATTTATACAGTGAGACATACCATGGTAGCTTTTTTTCTTCCTTTCCTATTAATTTTTGAGCATCTGTTATTTTGCAAATCTAAGCACAACTGCTCTAATCCTTCCCCATGCCAATAGCTAGTGTAGAACCTCTGATTTCATATTCTTTTTAATTACTTTAGGCATTTCATCCCTCAATCACTATTATCTTTCATAAACTTTCATGCTGAATTATTGTTCCTACTTCCTTGAAAAGTGCCATGTCAATTTACTTGGTCACCATCACACCTTTCCCCACATGGCTCGGGGATAGCTGAAAAGCATCAATTGCCATGGTTGGTTCTCCATAATGGTAAAAGTGACCATCTTTTCCAACAGCTTATTTTTCTGCTTTAACCCCTTATTAATGATTACAGGAAGACTTTATCCCTTGTACCACAGCATCCTCTTTTATAGAGGTGCTTTCTCAAAATTGTTTTGAAAACCAAGTCAATATATCCATAGTTATCTCTATCTACTTTATCACCTTTATATAAAGTTGCATGACATTTGTGCAGCATAACTACAGAACCTGTGTTGACTTTCTACTACATCATATTTACTCATTTATTCTCTATTATAAGTTCAACAGTTTGATGAGTGCAGATATAGACTTTCCATTTTACAGTTCTCAAAGCCCTTTTAAAAAATTAGTATCACATTTGCCATTTTCAACTCCTCCAGTACAAAGGACATTTTAAGTGATAAATTACACCCTATAGTTAACAACTCAGCACTTTCATGTTTCATTTTCCTTAGAACTCCATGTGGATACCATCTGGTTCTGGAAGTTTGCTGGTATTCATTTTATTAATTTATTTGAAAACTCTTTTTATTAAGATTTCATGAGACAGTTCCTGAGCAGTAACTTCTGCTACAATAAACTTTAATGTGTGATGCTTCTAAACTTTTGCATAGTGAAGTGGTTAATTCATTTTGGTTTTGTCCTATGAGTTCTTTTATCAATCTTTAGCCATGGAAAATCTTGGAAGACTTCATGGTTTTGATATTGGAATTTGTTTGAATACATTGTTGTAGGGGTTAAATATTTTCCTAGGACAGAATGTTTCTCAAAGTCTCATTTTCCCTGTTTTAGTAAAACAGAATTTAATCTTAAATTACAGTTGCAATATTTGTATCTGGTTTCTTTTCCTTAAATAAGACCTATTTTTGAATGGTCTTTCTCAATTTTTATTTAAGCGTGACAGCTTTTTGGTGCCATTTATAAGAGATTTTGTTTTAACAAAAACTACAGTTTTAGGATAAAATTCTTATATAGGAGTAGTATTGTCTATAGAAGAGTTTTATTTCACAGAATTTTGTCCTTCTGGCTGATTGTTCTATTTTCTTCAGCTTTACAAGCATATTGTTTTTACATTGTTTTAACATTTCATTTTTTTCCTACTGTTTTCTTCTTTACTCATACACATATGCTGAATGCATGATGGTAATTTCTCAGGTTAGCTTTTTGCTAATTATGTCTTTATCCAGGTTTTGTGCACTGATAAAGATTACTTCCTCTCTTCATATTTTCCAATTAATTTGTTTTAAAGGAAAATAATTTAAGAAGAAACATCTTTACAAAGTTGTTTCTACTTAATGTCCATTCAGACATGAATCTTCATGAGAGAACAGATATTTTCTGAGTTTTGTTTTCTCACAGCTTTTCTAATTTTTAGTAGTATGTCACAGACTGGGCCACTATTCAGTTGGTTGGTCTAGCTAGTATTTCCCCTTTTGAGTCCAAACTTTACATAGCACCAAGTTCCATCAATCATCTTTTTTAATCCCCTGAATAATGCAGTACACTGTTTATACTCTAGGAGTATAAATATGTGTTGATATCAGAGGCCTTGAAAATACTAGGACATAGCAGATCTCAAGGCTATAAACACAAATCACAAATTATCAATAGTTGGTCACTAACAGATTTCAGCCCCAAGAATGAGGGTGAACATTTCTCAAGGCATATAAAAAAGTTAAAAAGAAATATTAAAAATTGAGTATTGATTCAATAAAAATGAAACAAATAAAAGAGCAAAAAAGCTTAAAGAAAGCAAAGAACAGACGTGGTAGAAAAGACAAACACCCACAAGGATAAAAACAAAGCAAAAATAGAAAGAGATGAACTGCTCCCACACCGTAGTGCCAGCCCACACAGGATGCTGTGTCTCATCAATTCCCTCTCCTTAGTGCTTGCCATGCCACATCTGGAATGCTGTGTTCAGTTTTGGTCCCCACTACACAGAAGAGATTTGGACAGGCTGCAGAGGGTTCAGAAAAGAATCACAAAGATCCTTGTAATAACACTATACATATTTGCTAATATTCATTTGTATACTGCCATTATGATAGCTACATTTACATGTTAATTATGTTTTTTAAAAAAATATTTACATTTTTCATGTAAATATTGTAATGAATTTTTCATCTGGGAATCATCGTGATCTTACTTGTAATTCAATAAATCCAGTACAGTAATTGGAACATAGGTCAAGAACAAACAGCAATCAATAAATGTTCTCATAAAAGTATAAGCTAAAAGCAGTAAGCTGCTTCTTTTCCTAGACTTTTTCTGTGACTTTGTCACATTCCCTGAGAAGATCATAGGCAATAATATGCGTTATGCACACAAAAATTGGAGAGAATGTGAAATAATATTTTAAATCCAACAAAATTAACATAAAATAAAACATAGCTGGAAGATTAAGCACTCACATACTCAGTTCTGAAAGACTGCTGAACTGAGATTGAAAGTTTCATGTTAGCTTTGTGCCCTAGTTCCTACTTATATATATATATATAAAATTATATAAGAAATGCACTGTTTTGCAGACCTCTGTGAATACGACATCTGCAGTGCGTTATCTTACCAAGTAATTTGGCATTTTCAAAATTAGAAATACAGAACATGAGTTTTACAGGATTTTAGCATTGTTTGTATCAGTACTTCATTATTTAAAAATCTCCAGCAATTTTATTAGACTGTACTTTCAAGTGATAGCAAAAGCATTGAATTAAAAATAAATCTTTATTTCTCTGCATTCCTTACTTTTGTCATTATATTCTTTCTATGACATTTCTTTATTTCAATTGCATTACATTTGCTAGGGTTCAAACACAAAATGTTTGACCATACTGTTTCATGCACTTGCATACAAAAGTATTTGGATTGCTGGTAAACAAAAGTGACAAAGTCCAAGTCACCAGAAGTTCATAGAGAAGCTGATGCTGGGCTGTCTTTATCTCCTCAGCCTTTGTGACATTGGTTAGCTTTTCCTAACACTTTCATACCAAGATATATTTAAAGATCACAATTTAAATATTGCAGTATTTGAACCTCCTGTCATTTAGTCTTCTGAGATTTCTTGCCACTGATATTTCCAAGGCTGCATTTGTGTTGAAGTTTTCATCATCTGAGAGAAAAACAAGCACCTCTTTTGCAATGCTGCAGAGTTCAAGTGCCTTCAGACTGATGATGAATATTGACAGTTTGTGGTACCTTACAACACCATATTTTTTAGTTTTCTTTCGAAACACCTACACAAAATCTATATGTTCCAAAATGCACATTGCCAAATATACTTCGTCAAAAGAGAACTGCTTTATACATTTCTTTATGTAAGATGACAATACATTTTGTTTGCAAAATGTCATACCTGTACTTGGAGGCAAAACAAATGTAACACTGTCCCTACAAGATTCTTGAATTTGAAAGAGGAAAAATAAACTATTTTTAGGGCAAAGAAATTACATTGCACCATGAAATGTACTATTCTGCTTGCTACCTAGTAGGGTGCCTTTGTAAATGCTGATAAAATGTATTTATTCCAAACATTACTGTTAACAGCTCATTGCCTAACTGAAAATAGTTTTCCTCAATAGGTGTCATTCCGCCCAAATTAAATTCAAGCAATTCATCTGATAAATTCAAAGATAGCACTCCAGCCACCTAATGCTAAATTGTATATCAAAGCTATAAGTAGTGTGAATCCATAATATGCAAGCTGTGAATACTTAATAAAATTATTAGAAGTGAGAAAAGCAGCTACCTTTAACTCATCACATGATAACTTATTTGCTATTTTTAAAAACATATTTACATAATTACAAGCTAATTAGGGCATTCTTCTTAAATCTGAATGGCCATTGGCACATCACAATAATATTCTGGTGGCAGCAGTAGGAATCTAAAATTGTGCACATTGTTTTACTGATTATATTGTTTATTGTATGAAGGACTTTGTTCTGCAATCTAATCCTTTTCCACTAACTTTATCTAATTATGAATGAAACAGACAAAACCAACCTCATGATTTTTTCATTAGTACCACTAGGTTTTAAAATTCTATTGCTTTATTTTATTTTATTTTTCTAAAGAAAGAAAATATTTGTTTCATAAAGCCACAGACTAATTTCTTCTACTGAAAACTTACAGTTCTATGCATGCACTGCAGCAGCTAAGTACATATGCCTAAACAGGCTACGTGATTGAAAGGTATCTTGTTTTCTTTTCCATAGAATTTATCTGCCCAAAAAATGCTGCATGAAATGTCACATGCTCCAAAGGATGAAGAGTGATAGATTTCCCTGGAAATATATATGGTACATACAAGATATGTATAAGTCTTAAAAGACAAAAGTGAGTTACAGTTTTGACACTCTGTCATGTCTATGAGACTGAATACTTTGTTAGACTTCTGACAAGCAGAGGAGTCCTTTCTTGAAAATACAAACCGAGATGCAGTCGCCACACATCAAGTCTCATGGTGCTAATTTTTGTGAGTAGCAAATGTGTGGGAATGTCTTCTTTGACCTTTGGCTTTTTTTTCTATTTTATTGTTTTAATTGTCATTATTTCTTAATAAATTTGTCACCATTTTACAAGTATATGAAGTTAGTAAAAACTATGAGACCTCATGTTAAATTCCTGTGTTCCCTCACAGTTCTGAGCTCTGGATAAAGTCATGAAGAGCTACTCAGTGAATTTATAGTCTGTAGCCTATTTTAGCTCACACTGAAGTGGGCAGCTGGATCTGGTCTGCAATAAAATAATTTTTTACTGAATCAACAAAATCTCCCCTGAACTCTACAAGACCTAGACCACATGAAGGCTTTCAGATTGCAAATTAGCCGCCTAAAGAGAGGAATTTAATGTTGTCTGAAAAAACCTTGGGAATCCAAGAACTTGATGTAACCCTGACTGTTATGACTCAGAAACTGAATGAATTGTACCCTGCTCTTGGGGTAGCTGAACTAGGAGAGGTGTGAAAAAGAGCACCAGACACATGAAGCCCACCCATGCACGGAAGCACATGTCAACACCTTGATCTGAGATCTGCCAAACCTAAGCTGTGCCTCCAGTACCGCTCTAGGTCCCTTAGATTCTCCCGCCGTGTTTCCACCTGCCACTCCAAAACCATGTGAAACACCTGTTGATCTGCTAGTGACTCTTTTATCTCCATGCAAATGGCTTGGACACCAATGGACTGGGAGTCTGCTTCCAGGAGAATCAGGTCACAGGTGTCCCTGCCTGTGTGCACAGAGAGTGTGATTCCCTCTCTACAGAACCATGTTCTCCTCATGTTCTCCTTGCTGATAACGTGGTTGAAGAGCTTCTGAAAGAATTCCTTGTTGGAGAATCTCCTTCACATTAAATATGTATTAAAAAACCCCAAAACTTTGCTTATTAATTCTTCTCATTATCTAGGTTTGGTTTTTTTCCAAAACTCAGCAAAGTGACATCTAGAAATATTTTCTCAGTTTTTCAGAAGTCAATTACTACAGTGTGTAAACAGTCTTCAAGTATGCATTTATAGCTTGCTAGCAGAAGTCCCTTCAAGTACACACCTCTATGCTTTTTCAAGTTTTTTCTAAACAAAATAGACTGGCTCATTCCCAGGTTGTTGATTTCTCTCTTCTACACTGACTGATGCAGGTTCCTGGCTGCATAATTCAGCTGACAGCAGCAGATCTCTGCAGGGCCTGAGCTCTAGAGATAGAAACCTAAACAATTTTATGGACCTCATCTAGGTTTCTATGTTAAACTGGAATGTTCATCTCCCATCAGTTTGAAACCAAAATCAGTGCATTAACTAATAATAAACAACTTGAATGATTAAGGCTCTCAGACACCTTTGAGGGACTTCCATGAAAGCGTAAGAGTAAAAGATTAAATTTTATATATTGGATAATAGATTTATAGAACAATATTAAAGGTCTGATTTCAGAAATCAATTGTGAAAACATTTGTGTGATCCTTTTCTACAAGGAGTAGAAAAGTTTTTGAGTTAATCTGTGAGTGGGACAGTCCAATATGCAGAAAGTTCTCTGTGAAGCAGAAGGTCTCTGTACTACACACTATATGGCAGACAGAATTCCATTGTTTTTGAGTTATATTATTCCATTTAGCTGCTTGAGAGAGAAACAAATAAGCATAAATCCAAAAGGCAACCAAAATAAAATACTGACTTTATCTCAGTCCTCGAGCTAGGAAGAAAAATTAATTTTGGCTTATCCAAATCCATGAAGCTGCACTGCAGACATTTGGACACATCCTGCATGATGTGCAGAAGAAGTGGCTCAGCAGCAGTGAAAATTCCTGGAGTATTTCCTATTTATTCTGCCAACATTCCTCTAGGACTAATGAGGTAGGACGCAGCAGAGCATGGAATGCTAAGCAGTCTGAGGTATGCATTCATAAGAGAAATGCATAGACTTTGCAGGCTACATAAACACTAGCTCTGCTTCTAGATAATGTGTAAACTCCATAAATAATTGAGACTGCTCTGAAGAACTCCATGCAATGCAGGACAGGGGCTACACATACATATTATTTTTAAATAATAAGTCTACCTGTCTCATGTATTTCATAGCCTTGATATGGGCTTGATATGATAGGTGGGCAAGGGAAAGCATGAGTGTGATACATATCTGGCAGGAACTGAAGCAGTGAGAATTAGAGACCTGTCCAAGATCTGTGACACCAACCAAAAGTACTACAAAGTAGCTAAATCTCTACCTAAGTTTTTTTGCCTTAGTGATGAAAAATATTCTCCCTCAACCTTTTTCTCATCAGGCCTTTTAATATCATTAGAATTGCTAAAAGGAGCCTTTTGATGTGGTATTTTAGGCATCTTTGTCTTTTGGGGAAGGTTTGGGATTTGGTGGTTTTGATAGATTTGGTTTTGATTTTTTTTAACTTCTCTTGAAGCTTGTCCTGTATATGACCATTAATTAAGCACAAGAATACCTGGCTTTCAGTGTGAGATTTGATTTGGATGGCAAGAGCAGCAGGGAACAACACTGTGCAGCTGAAAAATAGCTTTTAGACCATACTACTTTAATTCAGCTGTAAGTACTGTCTATCCATTGTTAATGTAGATGATCATGTTAAATGCAAACAAGAAGCTTTTTCAGAATATGAACTGGTCTTCTGCACAAAAAATGCCATTCTTTTAATGACCATTGCCACCAAAAATTCCCTTTTACATAATCCTCTAGGAAGACTAAAAACTCCTATGATGTTATTGTACAGAATACGTTTGCCAACAGTTTTGCTATATGGTAACCTGTAATGACCAGAGCTCTAATCAAGCTTACAGACCTAGCACAGAGTTCTGATAAACACTGAAACATTTTCTAAATGCCCCATGCATGAGTTTGAGTGAATAGAATTCTTTAAAACTCCAGTCTAGAAGCTTTCAGTCTCAAATTACTCCCTAATGTAGGCTATCACAGGAAAACAATATTTTACTCTTCATTCCATTGAATGGTTTAATCATTAACTGTTTAATCATTTAATCATTAACTGTTTAATCATTAACTGCTCTAAATCACTAATATTTCAGCTAAACCACAAAACAGTTTATATTGTGTGTTTGCTTTTACTAGAGATGAACTGGGAATGCCAGTTAAGTTTATAAATACCTACAAAGCTGAATAACCTTCAACAGCTCCTTATTTTTCATATTTAATACCATTTAGGCAAGATCCTTTTGCAAGATGCTCTCTACTCAAAGATTGACTACAGCCTAGGCACAGCACTATAAGAAACCTGCAGAGGATTGTGTCTCTATGTTAAAACCCTGATAAATCTGACACCATAAAATAAAATGGCTAGAATCTACATTCTGCTATAAGTACATGGTTAAATATTATAGTACTCTTTTATTTTAATATCATTTTATACTAATCTCTTTAGCAACATGTGATAGAGAAAGGAAATAAATTGTAGCTTATGGATGGTTCCAAACCAAATTACTCTGAGAATTAAATGGCACACAAATATTCAGATACAAGAGAACACATCTCTCTGGATGTTTTACTGCTTTCATCTTCCTATCCCTGGAAACTATATGTTGTTCTTACCAGCCAAGGATCTTACCTTCATCACCTTCTTCCAAAATTAAGCCAAAATTAAGTAAGGTTTTTCATCTCAGGACTAGAGGAACTGATGTCTTCTTTATGGAAAAAAAAAATAAGAAAAAAAAAAAAAGAAATTATGAGAATCCATCTCTTGAAAGACACATTTACAGACTTATTGTAAGTGTACTAGGGCAAGTTATTTTGTCTCATTCTGCAGCTCTGCTTTGAAATATTTTATTGCTGTAAGAAGAGCTGTTGGGTAGCATAGGTCAATGCAATTGAAAGGTTTCTTCCTGAAAACATGAATTAAGTTAATTAATTAACTTTACACAGAATCATGGACTCCTTGGAAAAATCTGAGAACAGTGAGTCCAGCCTATGACTAGACACCAAACTGTCAACTAGACCCTGGCACTGAGTGCTACATTGAACCTTTCCTTAAACACCTGCAGGGATCGTGACTCCAGCACTTCCGTGGGCAGTCCATTCCACTGTGTAATCACCCTTTCTGTGAAGGAATTTTTTTAATGTCCAGCCTAAACCTCCTCTGGTCCAGCTGGAGATTATGTTCTCTTGCTGCTTGCCTGAGAGTAGAAACTGTCCCTCACCTGGCTAGAACCTCCTCTTACGGAGCTGTAGAGAGTGATAAGGTCTCCCTTGAGCCGTCTTTTCTCCAGGCTAAACAAACCCAGCCTCTACAGCTGCTCCTCGTAGGACTTGTGCTCAAGCACTTTCAGCAGCTTCACTGTCCTTCTCTGGACTCTTTCCAGCCCTCCAATTCCTTCCAGAATTCAGGGGCTCACAACTGGACACAGGACTCCAGGTATGGCCTCACCAGTGCCAAGTACAGGAGGGGTGAATCCTTTCCCTGGTCCTGCTGTCACACAATTACTGATATAGCCCAGGATACCAAACTTGCTACATTGGGAAGAATAGCATGTCTTAAAGGAGAAAAAATTAACTAGCTGACTATAAGCATGATTAAAATTTTCTTTTAATATTACTTAATTTTCTTCTTTAGTTAAACGACAATCACTATGTTACAGATAATGATGAAAATTTGCAACCCAAATTACTTAAGAATTAAGAATTGATTTGTATTCTAAATGTGCATACAGACTAAGAGTAAAATTTGGAGTAGAACACAATTCAGTTTTGTTGTATTTATTTTGTGATTCTCAGAGAATCCGTTAATTTGTTTTTTCTCCTCCAGCAGAATTTCTCCTAACATAAATTCCCAGCTAACAAAAGGTGATTGGAGTGGGCACCATGCCACAGAATCTTGTGCAAGATTTGTGCTGTAAATCAAGATGGGTGTCACTAGCTCCCTGCTGCATCAATTTTCAGTTGGCAAAGCTGGTCCTGTTTCCTCTAACAGACTCGAACCATGCTAAGGCTTGACTGAGGACACATCATCTCAAGCTGAGCTCCACAGACATTGTCTGCTCTTGTGCATCTGGACAGTTGTCTCTACACTTACAGCCCCTGGGAAATGTTTATGTGAAATGCAGTCCTGAAATGGTGAAAATGTTAAATGTCCTGTGGGAAATTATTACCAATTCTACAGATACTGCAATGCATTTTGCAAAGGGGGACATGCCAGGTTAAATAAATGGGAAGGGAATATGGTAGAATATAATCAGAGAAATGTGATCAAAGTATAATTGTCAAAATCCACAGGGTTTGTTTTGGTTTGATTTGGTTTTCATTTATCTGACCAAGATGGTTGGATGTAATTTGCTTGCTTTGATTCCTGCCTTCTCCAATCATTTGAGATGTGACTGTCTGCAAAGTATAAATTTGAAACTATGTCTTTACTCACTACTGTACATTTTGGAACCATTTCATTAAAGCTACTGTTCTTAGTTTATTGTATGCAAGTGTCATTTTTTATTATGTTTCACTGATTGTAAAATTGTTTTTATAGCATAACTTTATTCAAAGTATGCCACAGATGATAAAATCATTTAAATATTTGACCAAGTACTCTGCTGCCATAAGTATTTTGATGTTTTTGCTCAAGCATACTAGACACAAAAACTTTTTTACATAGTAGAGGAAAATAATCTAAGGCACCTTCTGAGCTAAGAGATAAATTAGACTATTCAAATGCTCCAGAATTAGAATAAGCGTGGAAATTTAGTAACCCAGGGTCAACTGATCCATTGTTTTATCAGAGAGAAAGAGGGTAAATCATTTGTTAGGAAGAAAAATTAAATGTACATATAGTTGACAAAACTGATAGTGAGATGGATTGTTATTAAAGTGATCCCTTTTAGCCCAATGACATCTTCTAAGGTATTAAATAGTTTAGAACTCCTTCTGAGATCAGGCTGATATAAAATATTCAACATCCCTCCACTTCATGCCAAAAATATCTCACTAAAATTAGAGTCAGACATATTTAAAATAATTGGTAATATCAGCTTTGCACAGGAAGGCAAAAGGGCTGGGAGATTTAATAATACTTTCATTGATCTTTGCATATGAGAGTAATCCTCTTTGGAAATGAGGTTGCTAATGCAAGAATGAGCCTTCCTTTTTTCTGGCTGTACACAGATTAATGATCAAATGCTTCTTCACAAAGTATTTCCTGTAAAGAAGAAACTTATGCACCGTGTATGAGCAAGGTAAAAAGAAGCTGATGTCTGGTTTAAAAACTCCAGGTATATCTGAATATGTAGGGGAACATGCCTATTCCATATGTCTTTTGTTTTGGTTTTGGTTTCTGTTTTTTTATGTCACAGGAAAATTCTGACAAAGAT
Source organism: Notiomystis cincta (assembly GCA_013398075.1). NCBI lineage: Eukaryota > Metazoa > Chordata > Aves > Passeriformes > Notiomystidae > Notiomystis > Notiomystis cincta. The sequence goes on along the minus strand of VZRX01023122.1, from coordinate 89,636 downwards.
GGAATTCAAGAAACAGCTGAAAACTAATTTCTGAATGAACAAACTATTCTGGAAAAACAATTGAAATTAAATCAAAACTTCATTTAAAATAAAATGCCAGTGAAAATTCTATATGCTATTTATTCCCTCATTTGATAAACATCTTGGCACTTCCTACATGAATTCTTGAGGCTGTCAGAGATTGACACTGGCTTTTTTAGACAATTAAAACTCGTGAGATTCCAAATAGTTTTTGAAAGACATCAGACATTCAGAATTTTTTCAAGCAATATTTCTAAACCCTGCTAACATGATGTCTGACTCTTTAAAATGTTGTGTTTGCAAGAGGAAGTGTAATTTATGAACAAACAATGCATCTTGAGCTGAGAAATGACAGCACTTCATACACTCACACAAAGTCTTGCAGAAAAGCAATCTCAGAATCCAAATGGCACTACTGAATAATCACAGACTCATAGAAAAGTTTGGGCTGAAAGGCACCTTAAAGATCATCTATTCTAACCTCCCTGCTATGGGCAGGGACACTTTCCACTAGACCAGGTTTCTCAAATCCCTGTAACCTCACCTTGAACACTTCCAGGCATGGAGCATCAACCACTTCTCTGGGCAACCTGTGCTGGTGTCTCACCACCCTTACGAACTAAGATTTCCTCTCTGACACCTGACAGGTGTCAGTACCTGTCCCTTTCTGTTCAGAGCCATCTCCCTGTCCTATCACTACACACCCTGCAAACAGTCCCTCTCCAGCCTTCTTGGAACATCCCTTGTCACCAAGGCTGCTAAGAGCTCTCCCTGGAGCCTTCTCTTTTCCAGGCTGAACCACCTCAAATGTCCCGGACTGACTTCACAGGAGAGGTGTGCTCCAGCCCCCAGATTATCTTCATAGCCCTTCTCTGGACTTGCTGCAGTAAATCCACATCCTTCTTATGCTGGGAATTCCACTCATAATAGCCAAACATAGCAAAGGTTCAATGGGACAGAGTGTGCAGGAGTCCAACTAGATATCAGCTGAAATGAATGTGAATTTCCATGTATTTACTGCATAATTTTTCCCCTACTGGCAAACACAATGCAACGTATCAACATATGTATTTTGGAATGGGGTCTAAATGATATTTTAATCTGAACTCCTTGAGAGCTATAATTTTCTACCTATACTTAGGCCAATGGTATTTCAGTAGTCTGAAAAAAAGGAAGAAGTGGTAATTTTGGTGTGAAAACTTTGGCTAGCAAAGTGGGAGATTGCAGGAAATTGAAATTAAAAGAAAACCAACCAACCAAGAGAAAAAAAAGAATACCACCAAAATTAAACAACTAAACAAAACTTGTGTATAGAGCTGAAAAGATAAAAATCATCCTCATTTCAGAAGATGCAGACTTCAGAAGAGATGTTGAGATTACCTGAAATCTAATCACAGAAATAAGACTTTGTACTGGGAAAAGTATGAAAGAAGAGAAAAGGGAACTTTCCACAGAGGTGAAGTTCTTATACTAGTTATGGTTTAGTCACACTGATTTGGAATTTAGAGTTCATTACTCTCATCGAATATATATTTTCTGAACTTTAAACAGTTTTAATAGAGTTTAAAGAAACTCCTGGCATAAATAAATGGCAACATGAAATTTAAAGAAACAAGCAAACACTGAAAATATTCCAGCATTGTTCAGCAAATGCAAAAAAAAAAAAATAAAAATAAGGTAAAAATTTCCTGAGGCAGAAGAGGGGGTAGAAACAAAAGTGAAAAATCCAATGCCTAATGGAGTTAAGAAAAAGCAGAAAGCATTTTCAGAGGGAATATAATCAAATGGAGATTTGATCTTCTTAGAGAACTAGCAAATTGTAGATGATAAAATTGAAAGAAGTGAAGCAAAAAATATCACACTTTTATTTGAACAAAAATGTGAGTATACATCCATTATGGTTGACATTATGAATTAAATAAGAAGCTCAGAATGGAAGTGGCCCTTAGGAAAATGTTAAACATCTATCCTCCATTCTGATTAAGAAATGGGCTCTGTCTCAAAAGAGCAAAAGAGGCAATTTTGTTCCAAAATTT
>VZRX01023122.1:55862-86680 GCA_013398075.1 Notiomystis cincta | reverse complement strand
TTTAGAATTAATATTAATTTCTTTAAATTTAAACATAGGCAAAACAATAAAGTATTTAATCCAATTTGGATATCTGTAGACTTTTTAAACCTTATTTCATTCTTCATAAAGAATGTATTTTATAATTTTGGTGTGGGGTTTTTGTAACTTCATGTTTGACAATTTTTTATATAATCTGATCAGGGATCTCAAGGACCTTTTAAAATCTGTAATGTGCATTCTTCAGAGACACCTGTTCAATAGTTATAGACTTGGGTATTGCCATCTCAAAAATGTCAATANTTCAGTAGTCTGAAAAAAAGGAAGAAGTGGTAATTTTGGTGTGAAAACTTTGGCTAGCAAAGTGGGAGATTGCAGGAAATTGAAATTAAAAGAAAACCAACCAACCAAGAGAAAAAAAAGAATACCACCAAAATTAAACAACTAAACAAAACTTGTGTATAGAGCTGAAAAGATAAAAATCATCCTCATTTCAGAAGATGCAGACTTCAGAAGAGATGTTGAGATTACCTGAAATCTAATCACAGAAATAAGACTTTGTACTGGGAAAAGTATGAAAGAAGAGAAAAGGGAACTTTCCACAGAGGTGAAGTTCTTATACTAGTTATGGTTTAGTCACACTGATTTGGAATTTAGAGTTCATTACTCTCATCGAATATATATTTTCTGAACTTTAAACAGTTTTAATAGATTTTAAAGAAACTCCTGGCATAAATAAATGGCAACATGAAATTTAAAGAAACAAGCAAACACTGAAAATATTCCAGCATTGTTCAGCAAATGCAAAAAAAAAAAAAATAAAAATAAGGTAAAAATTTCCTGAGGCAGAAGAGGGGGTAGAAACAAAAGTGAAAAATCCAATGCCTAATGGAGTTAAGAAAAAGCAGAAAGCATTTTCAGAGGGAATATAATCAAATGGAGATTTGATCTTCTTAGAGAACTAGCAAATTGTAGATGATAAAATTGAAAGAAGTGAAGCAAAAAATATCACACTTTTATTTGAACAAAAATGTGAGTATACATCCATTATGGTTGACATTATGAATTAAATAAGAAGCTCAGAATGGAAGTGGCCCTTAGGAAAATGTTAAACATCTATCCTCCATTCTGATTAAGAAATGGGCTCTGTCTCAAAAGAGCAAAAGNAGCTAATAGAATGATGAAAGTGGTATTATTAGAGATATGTTGCATACTTTGGGTTGTTTCAGCTTTTGTAGTTGCAAGTCTGCACAACTATATGTCAGTTATTTTTAATATATATTAGAAATTTTATAAAACAATCAGAAAAGTTTGAAAACAGTAGTTGAAATTCTAGGAATATAAAGCTTGGGATGACAGATTTAAGAAAATCAACTTATTCTGACTACTTGAGAGAATATTTGAAGGTGACTTCTCTGTGAAAATTATGTCTAATAGTGAGAAAAAAATTCAGCCTTGCTGACAAATGCATAGAAATATCTGGACATTGAAATTAGATTAATTGGTCTTGAAAATAAGGCTTATTATCTTCTCAGCACGGGCAATTTTCTTTACAACCATGTTATTGGAGTACCTGTTAATGATGACAGTTAAAGTAGGCAAGATTTTTTTAACTATATCTTTCCAGTATATACATATATGATGCAGCCCAGCAGTGAGGTATTTATCTCCAGTTCACTACCAGCAATGCCATTGTCTTTAGCACATGTACTCATATTCTTAATTTTATGTTTGCTACATGTAATAAATTACAGATAAAGCTGCTCTGTTACTCCCCTCCTCAGCTGGACATGGATAAGAAAACACATTGAACAAATCACATGTCGAGATAAGGACAGTGAGAGATCACTCACCAGTTACTGTCACAGGCAAGGCAGACCCAATTTAGAGAAATTAAATTATTTCCAACCAAAATCAGAACAAGATAATGAGAAGTAAAATAAGTGTTATAACACCTTCCCCCCACTCTCCCTGTTTCCCAGCTCTAACTCTCTCCCAGCAGGGCAGGGAGATGGGAATTGGAGTTATGGTCAGTTCATCACAGGTTGTTCCTGCTGCTTCTCAAGGTTCTTCCCTGATCAGTGTGGATTCCCTTCCACAGGAGACAGTTCTCCATGAACTTCTACAGCATGAATCCTTCCCATGGGCTGCAGTTCCTCGTGAGTAGCTCCAGCGCGGGTTCCTCCCACAGGGTCCTACCAGGAAACCTGCTCCAGTGTGGGCTCCTCTCTCCACAGGTCTGTAAATCCCTGTCAGGAGCCTGCTCCAGCATGAGTTTCCCATGGGTTCATGGCCCTGTTTCAGGCATTCACGTGCTTGTGCATGGATCTCCTCCATGGGCAGCCTGTAGGTGTCTGCTTCCCTGTGGGCCTCCGTGGGCTGCTGGGACACAGCTGCCTCTCCCTGTCCTGCACCATGGCCTGCAGGGGAATCTCTCCCCTGGTACCTGGGCTCCTCCTTGGTGACTGACCTCGGTCTCTGCAGAGTGGATTCTCTCAAATATTCTCACTCCACTCTTCTCTGGATGCAATCACTTCTACACAATGACCTTTCCACCTTCTTAAATATGGTATCATGGACGTGTTACCACCATTTTGATTGGCTCAGCCTTGGCCAGCAGTGGGTTGATCCATCTTGGATCCATCTGGCATTGGCTTTGTCTGACACAGAGGAAGCTTTTGGCAGCTGCTTGCAGAAGCCCCCCTGTAGTCACACTCCTGCTACCAAAACCATGCCCCACAAACCCAATACACAATGTAAGAATAAAACTGATGTTTGGGTTAGAATAAGATAATAGTTTTGCTGCTGGCTAGCATGGAAGGCTTTCCCTCCATGAGCAGCACAGACAGGATCTGTGCAGATCACCAACTGGAATAATCTATGCACACCTTATCTCATTGCTTCCTTCTCTGTTGTGGTGCCTTTTAAGATTGCAACAATTAAGTCTCCCCTGTGCTTCAGAGATAATATCTTTATCTCCTCAAAGGCTTTGATTTACCCTAAATTATCATGGATAGCACTGTTATGTGATAAAGAATTCATTGCCACACACACAAAGTAGGGTAGAGGTTTGGGGGTAACCCGTTTCAGCTACAGGTGGTGATCAGTCCCATGGCCAGGGTGGACACCCATTACCATGGGGTCAGAGGAAGACTTGCAGGTGCCTTTGGGATTCAGAATGTCTGGAGAAGGAACAAGGCACATAGAAGGATAAGGGGGGAAAAGAGATTAGCCATGTAAACAGTGGCTGGTTACAGTACTTGAATGGCCATGCCCTGGGCCTGATCTGTCATTTCTTCCATTAAACATTAAAAAATTTCTTCTCCTTCTGACATTTCAGTCTGTCATTTCTTCTCATTAAACTTCATCTCTGGCCGCTTTTCTGGGTGAGCAGCTCTCTACCTCTGTGCACAAGACTGTGAATTTCTGAGTGAAAGCAGCCAGAGTAGTGCCAGAGCTCACAGGGGCTGTGTGTGATGGGCCACCATTGCAGTGTGTGAGGGTGCAAGGTCTAGCTTGTCTCATTCCTAGAGAGCAACATTTCCCAAAAAGAAATTGAGATAATTTGTCATCAATCATTCAGTTTGATGAAAAAATACTTGATTGTTATGGATAGATTCTGTGTTTTTCTGAATTAGGGCCTGCAAGAGAAATGGTTCGTGTTTAAAAAAATGCCCTTGATGGAAATAAGAGACAAGTATTTGTATTGCCTGCATAAGTTATCAAGCATGGTACAGATGGTGAGGGACTTTGCACTGCAGATGGGAATGATTCAGAAGATGATAAAAGTGCTAAATCCAAACCCTTACTCCATCACTGTCTAGGGATAGACATTGTTACAGGAAAGTTTACATATAAAGTTTACTTTCAGCAAATATGCATACTTGTGGGAGTGAAAGTTAGAGGACAAGAAAACGAAAGCTTTTCCAGTGGTAATGGGAATCTTTTTGGTACTAAAATAATAAGTAAGTTATACATAGAATACAGCTCTTGAGATGCTGTGAAGATGATAATATCAGCAAAGGAAACTGCTTTGGGTAACTGAAACCTCAGCAGTGAGTAGTTTAGGGACATCAGCATGAAACTCTGCTCAGATCATTCACATGTAAAATCTCCACAACTTGTACTGTGCTGGACAAATCTAAAGCTAAACACACAGGTATAATACAGGCATTTCTGTGGCAACAGTTGTAGCATATAAGATAATCTTCTAAACAACTAGCAAATTAATACCATTACTTACCTGCAGTTTATCAACTGTTTGATTCCAATGACAGTTTATATGAAGGAAAACATCCACTCATATTTCATGCCAGGAATGTCTTTTAAGAAGGCATGCTATTGAAAAAAGCAATACAGCTCTCCAGTGTGTGTTTTCTTTTTCTAAAATCTTAATAGGATCCTTATACAGAGAAGGAAAATATTGTTCTTTCTTAGGTCTTTTTTTTAGCCAAGACATACAGCTGCCCTAAGAGAACAAGAAACTCATAGTTACAAAAATTCTTTCCTAAATTTATTTCCTTTTCTAAACTTTTTTTCCCCAGATGTATTGTAATCTTACTAAATTTTGGAAAGTTGAAATGACCATTTTGAATAGTGAGGGTGAAAAACAGGCCAAATATTGTGTAAAATTTATTTTCTTCAGGCCCATCTAAAAAGTCAAGAAGTAAATGTGAATTTTTAATAGTACTATATTCTGCATGGGGATAATAAGAGTGTATTTTCACTATTTTATTGAATTTGGAAGCGTGGTGTATCTTAGAATTTCTGGTTTATGTACAATTTGAAATTTCCTTAGGTTTTAGTTCATAATTTATTGTATGCATGACTCTACATTCAGAAAAGTAAGTGCATTTAATTTTCTGGAAAAAGGCTTGTGTCTTCCTCTAAATGGTATTCATGTCTAGACCAGGATCTTACAAAGTTTCTCACGAGGTTAAAGATTCAGCACTGTGCTGGTTTTGGCTGGGGTAGAGTTAATTTCCTTCCCAGTGGCTTGTGTGGGGCTATGTTTTGGATTTGTGCTGAACATGGAGTTGATAATATAGGGATTTTTTCCTACAGCCAGGCTGGAGAGGGGCTGGGGGTGCCTGGGAGGTTGGGAGGAGACACAGCTGGGACAGGTGAGCCCAGCTGAGCACAAGGAGGTTCCAGACCATGGGACATCAGGCTCAGTATTTAAACTGGGGGAAGAAGGAGGAAGGGGGGCGTGTTTGGAGTGATGGAATTTGTCTTCCCAGGTAACTGTCAGAGGGGATGGGGCCCTGGTCTCCAGGGATGGCTGAACCCCTGCCTGCCCTTGGGAAGCACTGAATGAATTCCTTGTTTTGCCTTGCTGGTGAGCACAGGTTTTCCCTTCCCTATTAAATTGTCTTCATCTAAACCCACAAGTTTTCCGGTTTTTACCCTTCCAAATCTCTCCCTGATCCTGCTGGAGTGGAGTGAGTGAGCAGCTGCCTGGGACTTGGTTGCTGGCTGGGGTTGAACCACAGCAAACATCATGAATTCCTTCTTAGAAAATTTCTGTACTGTTATGGATAAAAATGTTCTGTAGTCAAAACTATCAGTTCTTACAGTAGAATGTCTCCTAGTATTTTTTGGCAAGTAATATTTTCTCTGTCAAGTTGTTTAGAACTTCTAATACACAAATGTCTATTTCTTTCTGGGAGCAAGGTGATATCTCTAAAATTTATTAGCTCCAGCTCATATAATTAATCTCATTTTGAATTATTAAGAAGTGAAAATTAGATATACAAGCAGACAATTAAAATAACAAGTAAGATTTAACTACAACATTCTAGGGTCTAACACAAAATGTTTTTTTTTTCTTAGAAGCAAACAGTTTTCTATTTATGGAGATACTTAGAAATCTCTTAAGATAAGAGTTTACATAATCAAAGTGGTTACTTACACAGGCTTAGGTGCATTTACCATTTCCTCATATTCAAAATGGTTTGAAACATCAAGTAAAAAGCATAGAAAATAGTCCTGTGAAATAAAGACACCATTTACAGTACAGAACTGTAAAAATGTGGTGTATAAGGTCAGTTGATGGGCAGAAATCTAACAAAGCCTTTGAAAACTGTTGTTTGGGCACCCTGCCCATGCAGACTCTGTACAAACCTTTACAAGATACTGAGAGAAATTCAAGAATCACATTGTTTCAGAGAGAGTTCAAATACCTTTTAGTTTCATGCTTTTGAAATTTCCAGATGGGTATAGGTGAAAGCCAAAGCTTGTGTTAGATTCTTACTCTGTTCTTGTAACCCCATGGAAACCCATGGAAACTGCATAATGCAAAACTGAGAATGCCTATTTTGTGTTCCTACCTAAAAGCTTATTGAGATTATCATGACCCTGACAGTCCTTTACTGGAATTGATCTTTATAAAATTATGTATATGTATTGGGAGCAGACCAGCTTCACTGTGGAAAATAAGTAGAAAATGCATATAAAAATACTTACAATGATAAAAATAAATATTCTCAGTGTCACAAACTGCACGAGAACCTTCTGTTCATAGCTATGTCAAATTGCTATCTCAGAAAGAATATACTTGACCATACAAAGCATAAATAGAGGCATTATTATGCTACTTTTCTTCCAGTAGTGACTCAAAGCTAGAATATATGTTTATAATCTACTGTTAGAAATGTCATCAGTCGAAAACATTCTCAAAGGGTTAAAGACAACAATTCTGTAGTTATTCTGCAACACCAGTCATGAAAAAGAGAGACCAGAATATATATTTCCATAAAAAATGTCTAAGACATTAAGTGTTAAGTACATAGCTCACATCTTTTCTCTGTAATCACACTGTATTTTACGTCTGTTACATGAAAAACACAGTGGCAAATGTACTAAACGCTTTCATATTCCAAGTAGGTAAATGGTCTGCTTTGCAAGTGAAAATGAGTGTTCATGCTTCACTTACTACAAAATACTATGCCAGGAGAAAATGAAAGAGGAAATGAAAGAGAAAATAAATAAATCATATAGAGAGAAATCATAGAGCTTGTGTAGATGAAATAATCCTGTGAGTCCAGGTTAACACGACCTTTATGACTGACAGCTTAACAGAGTCAATCACATTATTAAATAGTACTTCATTGTGTATACTTCATTGCCAATGAAACTTTCAATTTTCATTTCTAAACAAATTTGGGCCCCTCTTTGGACTACTGCAAACCTACATTTTCATTTAAGTAGCCTGGATACATGGAAATAGGTCAGTTTATCTCAGTTAGGAATTTCTCTCACATGCCTTTAGATTCTTTTGTTCTCTCCCCTCCAAAAAAGACAAAATGGTTGGACTTGAGCCCAGAATAAATAGAAGACAAAATCTGTTTTATTTTTTTATTTCAAAAAAGTGTATTTTCCATGGTTACATTAATAATAGAGAGTAGATATAAGTAAGAGCTACAGGTTATCTTTGCACTGTTCCTCACTGAAAAATAAATTAATATTTTACAATAATGCACTTAGTAAGCTTTTGGACATAAGTCACTCAAATAGCCTGACTCAAGACAAGAAAGATTTCACTGACATGAAAAGGGTGGATAAAGCCTGACATATTCCCCAAAAATGGTGTTTGTGACAGCCAAAGAAAGATAAATCATTAACAGCAAGCAAAAAGGCCTCCACAACATCACAGGAGAGCAAATGAAGTCAGGACATATAAATAAAAGAACTTGTCTAATAAATCTGAAAAAGAATAAAAGCAACAAAACAACAAACTATAACCATCAGGTTATAGTCAGACTGATATTAGATTATGGCATGTATCAACTAAGACTGTACATCATAAACATAAACATAAACAATTTAAAAGCTTACATGAAATCAAATTAGAAAAATATAGTATCTCTGACTCTGGAAACCTTTTAAGGCTTTTCTTTATTAATATAGAGAGCAATAAATGAGCTAGGAAACTCAGCAGTTGACACAGTCAAATGCATTTGTTTATTTTCCAGACTGAGAAAACAGAATTTACAAAGCTTATCCTGCATCTATGTGTGTGTAACTCAAAGAGTATCAGAAATTCCTCAGAAGACCCTTTCAGATCTTACAAGGGGATATACACAATGGAGACAAATTAGCACCTTTTAAAAGACAGCTGGCACAAGGCATTAGACAAAAACTAATGGGAAACAATTTTTCTGCCTTCCAAGTGAACATTAAATAAGGCAAGTTCTGAAGTGTCACTTTCTCAACAGACTGGAAACCATTTGCATTAATTCTACAATAGACTGAGAGTATCAAAAAGCTTTTACTGTTTTGATGATTGTCAGAGGGTTTTACAGAAAAATGTTTTATCACATGTTTGTTCGATGGATAGTCCCTCAAATTCACCATTGCAAATAGCCCTGATTGGCAAATTCAGAATGGAGTTTATATATAAAAAAGAGTTCAACTGAACTAAGGAAAATCAGAGCATTTTTGTGTCTGGGTCACTAGTCTAGGAGTGGAAAGAATACGTGGTCTGCTCGGTTTCCTTCTGTGATCTTATCAAATTCACTCAGACCAAATCTATGCAAGGCTATAGGCAGAACTTAAGTATCAAAACTTTAAATTCTCAAAAATTCTGCTTGTTTGATGGCCAAAGAGAGAGGAATTTCACATAAAATGCGCTTGATTATTAAAATTATTCCCTTTTGCCTCTGGATACACTCCAAAGTATCTTACCCTACAAAATATTTGAGTTATTTAAGGCACTCAATTTATTTCCTGCTGGAATTGAAAAATGCTAAGGATGACAGTACAAAAAAACCAGGGGGCTTATGAAGTGTTAGGAATGAGCAATAATGCAATATGGGAGATACATAGACTTCTGTTAAACAAGGATTACATCACATGAAATTCCTGCATGTGCAATATAACCTTTTACTTATGCTGCCCCATTCACTAGATAAACATGAGAAGTCAGTATGGGCAATAGCATTAAATAGTTCATATTTGTCTAGAAAAATAAATGAGGTACACATGCTATACCTCACTTCTCACCTCTGAAGACAATTAGGAAATTCACATACGGCACAGAAAAATGGTCTGGTGTTAGTGGTCTTTATGCCAACATATTACCAGAAATAACATCAAAAGTTAAAGGCATTTCCAAAGAGAAATTGTAGAGAAGCAGGAAGAAGGACTAAATTATCCAGTCTGCTTCTGTTTCAGGACCTTGAATTCCCCAACTTTATTTTACCTTCAAAAGGAATCTGCTGCCTCTATGACACATTTATAGTAGCAAGTTCTTAGCATATCTATTAATCAGTGTCAATTTTTACTGAGAAAACTTATCAATGGGCACCATGAATCATCATGATCAGAAACTATTTTTACAGGCCTCACCTATTAAGCAAGATTTAAAGTTATATATATACATGTGTGTGTGTATAAATATATTTCTCATATATATATATATATATATATATATCTCACATATGTATGCACATATATAGAGATAGGCATGGAATGTCAAGCCGATCAATGATAATTAAATTGTACAGTCTAGGAAATTATATCTATCTACCTCAGGCAATCAAAGATTTCTTTAATAATTGCACTGGAACCTGTTTTTCAAGCAATTAGAATTTAGTTGCCAGCAAACATCTTAGATTAAAAGAAATGGCATTTTAAAATTACATGAATGAAAATTAAATGGAAAATAAGACTACCGTTGTCTAATAGGCAATCAGAAACTCAGGAAGATACAAATTCCCAGGACTACTGGAATAAGTTTAGTTCTGTATTTCCCAAGGTTTTTTTCAGTAATTTGAAGTGATATCATGGGAGTGATCTTGTATGTGCTCATTAGCAGGAGTTCCAGTGTCTTCACTGGGAATTCTACATGTCCTGTAACTTGGGAGGTGAGTCTACAGGACAAAAAGTTTCTTGTCAGTTCCTAGATGTGTAAAAACCAGACCCAAAACCATTTTCATTCTGATGTTATTTGATGCTTGGGACTTATAATCCTGGTAGTCAATGCTGGAAATCTATAATGTGCTGCAGTATGTTATCAACGGGTAATTGAGCTTGAATATTATTTATTGATATTAAACATGATAATAAAAAGAATAAGCCTCAGATATTATGTTAAATATATTGTCCCATAGGATACTTTGAATATTTTTTAATTTAATGTGCTGTTAGTATCAATGCAGAAGATATAAAATTAATAAGGAATCCTAATGAAAATTGGGTGGGTTTAGATAATTCTCCAGTGGATTTGTTCTCTTAGAAAAGTGGCGTTTTAAGGCATTGTGATGAGTCAAGGGATTATCAACAAAATCGAGTTTCTCTCATATCTTGGTTTCCAAACCATTTCATGTTAGTGCCTGAAGTTAGCATAAAATAACTATTTAAGGCCCATAAGAATTGAGAGTATCCTTGACCCCATTTGAAAAAATATATCCTCTAAAAAGAAGGGAGATATTAGAAATTTAAGAGTTAGTCTGAGTTCTAAATGAACTATAGTGTCCTGAGGACAAATCTGACTGCCAAAAAATAGTCAGGTGACAAGACAATTTGGTTTTACCAGGCTTTAGTTCCTCTATATAGCAATTGTTCTGCTGCAGGATTTTATTATGAATTAAATTAATTTTGATATTGGATGGACTGATGTTCATAAAGCTTTTATATTTGTATAATCTCCAGTTAGGAATTATAATCTGTATGGATAAAAGGTAAAACACTATACTTGTTGTAGAAACAGGAAAATTATTTCTCCTTTTAGAAGAACTGAAGATTTTACATCATGCTGAACACTTATGCACGTGGCTAACTGTGAACTCAAAAGAATCAGTCACACATCTAGAAGTTAAGGTGTGAGAAAACATTTCCATGGGTGTAGTGAAGAAAATAAGTAATACTCAAAGATTTAAAGCAGGAAAAATTCAGAGGCCCTTATAGATAATATTTAGATTTTTATAGATACAGATTTTCATTTTATGAAAAAGATCAAGTAAGAATCCACCAGTCCCAACTACTGGTTACCAGCCCTGAGAGCTGGTTATAAAGGATTTAACTTAGAGTAATGGTTACACATTGATTATAGCTGTGTATGAGGATTCAAATTACAGTCTTCAGACTGTTACAGATGTATTTTACTTGTAAACTCAAACTGTCTAACTCCATTTTTAGTGAACAGGACAGGAAGTGAAAGAGAGAAATGCAGAAGGATGCATTTGCAGGGTTGTGAATAGTAGTAATAGAAGATAAATAGTAATTTTTCAATTAAAGGCATATACAAAATGAAATTCTAGATCAGGTTAAATTGTTAGACCTTAGGTCAGCAATATGAGAGACCACAGGGTTTCTTATAATGAGGTCTAATGGAGTTTGGGTTTATGTACATTTTTAAGACACACTATTTCACAAGAAGGTGTTGCAGCTCAGAAAAAGCAAGAAATTAATTCAAAGGATGATAAATAACATTGATAAGTCTTTCCTTATACCCATAGTTTCTCTGGTCAGTCATAAATTGTCAGAAAGTAAATTTTGTTTCTTCTACTATATCAGCAGAATCACAAGTGTTGGACACTCGTGTCCCATCTCAGCTGATTCAGAATACCTTTTGGTATGAGTTTAATAAGTAACACTCAAAGTCTCTTAAATTTTAATTGTGATTTATACAAACCATCATCAAATTCATAATTTTTCTATTAAATAAATTTCTGACTATATCTCTCTTTCTGAAAATATGTAAAAAATGCAGATATAGTCTGTAAATTATCTGTATCTTGCACCTTAGAAAAAGAAGCTTTTCTTTCTAGTGGTTTAGAGGATAAATACTGACTTAAAAGAGTTAATTACACAACACCTTTCCTGCTGGGAAAAAAGCAGTCTCTTTCAAAATGTTAGGATGACTTTCCCCAAACACGTGTATCAACATAACTCCTCTGAAACTGACTGACAAATCTGATCTAAGGAAAAGACTTTTAGGCAGTTCTTGAGAACATAAAAACAATCAAACCAACCAACCAAAAACAGCCCAGAAACTATAACTCACATGTTTATGAATCATCTGAAGCATTCTGTTCACCTGTTTTATTTAATTTATTTAATTTGTTAACTCTCAGTAAACAAGTATGCCTCAATAGGTGCTAAAATCTGATCTAGCAGGCTAGCATTGATATTAGTTAAGCACTGATGGAAGAGATTTGTGTCATGATAAATTTAAATACCAAATAAAATTTAAAATTCTTCCTCAGCATGAAAAGAAATAGACCAAGTGTCTGTTGTGATTAGGTGGTTTGAAAGTGATGGTTAACTTGAAATCTGCCTAGGGATTGAAAGTAAAATCTAACTACTCATGAATTTGGAGTGCGACTTGGAGACATAGGAGATTGCCAGTACTAATCTCAAGCAGCAAAGTTATAAAAGCTGATGGAATTCATTTTTTTTCAAAGGGTTCATTTTTTAGGACTTTTGTCACATAGTTTAATATTTGGAAAATGGAAGGTTTCAATATTCTACTTAGCTTGGTGGAGACTGAGGGAATAGGAAAGACTATTCTAAGATGAGCACTGCACAAATATCACACTATCAAATTTCATGGTTCTCTTTATTTGTTTCACATGTGATAAGCAGAAGAATTGACAAGAAAAAATGAAGACACCCACAAAACTGCTGCTCAGAGATGCATTGTGGAATTGTTAATATAACACCAAAACCAGAGAGAAATCAGAAAGAAATATTTTCTCAAGAATATATGCAATAGAATATTAAATGTACTTACTGTGTCATCATAATACTTCCTCTAGGACTCTGCCTCTGAATTCCCCCCTCAGAATAATTAGGTTTTATCAAAAATTGCAACACAATGAGCTAAATCAAGTCTTAAAAACCCCTCTTTAATTAGGTAAAGCACAACAGCAATTCCTGAGTACGTGTATTGATAATGTTCATGGTTTGCTTCTTTACAGCTACCTTAAGTGTGTGAAAGATATTTGTAGCCATAAAAACTAAAACATTTATTTTAAGAGGTGAGGCTCAAGTGATTGGACTCAGCCCAGACAGCACCTCAAAGGAGAGTTCCATGGGAAACTGGGAGGTGGACAGTGTCACCTTCCTTGGTATCACTTCCCTTGATTCACTGATGTCTCAACCATTCCTGGAACTGCCATGAGAGAAGGCTCCAGAAGTCTGAGACCTTCATCATGAGGTGCTAAAGTCTTCACATCCTCTATTGCAACTCTGCTCAGTGTGAGGATGCTGCTCTTCATATTCTGTGACTGGGATTTATGTGCCCTGGTAAACCTTGACAGATTTTTGGTTTTCTTTGTTTTTTTCCCAGGACAAATACATAAAAGCAGCTATCTCAGTAGCAAGATACTTTCAAAATATAAGCTAAATGAGAATAGCTTTTATAGGTTGTTGGTAACATTTTTTTATTTACTCTGCATCCAACCTGCCAGTGCTCTGTTAGCCTCATTAGAGAATGACAAGTGATTACACCATTACCTTTCTGAAAACAATAGCCCACTTTGTTTCTCTGTGAACAGAATAATGCCTTACCTGATGAGAAGGAAAAGGTTTAATGAAGATAGTGGTCCTACTTTGAGAGCTTAGAGAGTCTGGATGCATAACTGGTAATATATCCCCACAGAGACAGGGCACACTGCCAACATCCCATTTGATAGCCTTCAGGCTTTGCTCAGTCCAGGGTAGACATTTATTTCATCTTCTTATCTTCAAATACTGTCACAACCATACATGTTCCTGGCTATAGACAGGCAGTCTTATGAATCAGATTGACATAATTCTGTTCTGCATCTTCCTTATCATGAGATCATTGGCCCAGCTCTTTCCGGGTACTATGCTCACTTCTCAGAGGCAGAATGAGAAATTCCATGTAAATCATTCAAGATCTTTCTCTTTTTTTTAAATAAAATACTGATTGATTACTGACAGATCACAGACCCCGTTCACACCTGTATACTGACCTATATCTCCAAACCAAGTTCAGGTAAGCTTTGCATTTCTAAGTAGTAATTTCTTTTTATGAATTATTGACATCCTGTCTTATATTTAATCATGCTTCAGGGTATCATTTTCACCTCTTACTGCTTTCACTATTGTTCTATTTTTTTTTCATGTCACTCCCTCTCTTGTTCTTCCATTTTCCTTCCATTTCATTTTTTTGCTGCACTTTTTTTTTATTAGCTTGAAGAACTTTAAAAAATTTATTTATCTCCCTTCACATATAGTCTCATTTCTTTGTAGTGTTTCTTGTTGGCAATAGTCTGGATGGTGACAGACAGATATTGGCATTACATTAATGGCTGTGCAGAAGTGTGCTAATATAAAATCCAGTGGCTAGATTATTTCATTAGAGAGACTGCATTTCAAGAAGGTATTTATTAGAAGATTTGTCTTTACTCTTCCTATTGACAACAGCATGATACAGGAATCTCAAGGCAAATCATCCCACTGACACCATGAACTACCATGTATTTTCCATTAACTAGAAATGGCCTGAGTTCAAATCATAGTCCTTAAAAAGGAAATGATCCCACTTAGAAGTCCAGATGGACTGTGCCTGCTGCCTTCATGGAAACACTGCTGCTGGCTGATGCAAATGTTCAGCAAGATTCCTGGACTGGCTACTGAAAATCTGATATTGCACATTAGATCTTCTTTGCCCAAAGTGTCCCTATTGCAAACACAGAAAACATAGCCCTACAAGTTATTTGTGGAAATGTCTCATGTCTTGTTAAAAAGACTGGTTTAGACCACGTAGAGCAATTCAAAACTGTTCTTATTTTCTCACTTCTGTTTCTATTTATTCTCTTGTTTCTTGTCCTTTTCTGTTTCTCCAGCAAACCTTCTTTTTGGTTCTTCATTGTCATATTATTTCTTTCTTTCATCATCTCTACATCTGAACTTAAATTGTTTTTGGGTTTTTTCAACAATCATTGCATGCATTCTTAGAAGAATGAGATTTTACCATGATATATCACTGTAAACACAACATTAGTTTCTGTCATGTCAACATCTGTCTAGGTCCTTTTCTCCTGAGTCAACTACAAAACTCAGCCTGAGTTGAGTAAAAAGAGAGGGTAAGAAATAAATGACATCTTTAAACAAAAAGCACTGACTGCCATGTTTAGAAAGAGTTTGCCGAGCCCCTGGGATAAATACTAATGTTACCCTAATATTCATACTGCTCTTGTGGGAAATAATTCTAAAATTATCAAATTAAACTTTTTATCGTTATTTTNTCTTCTCTTTCCCCTTTCCCCTTTCCCTTACTTTTTTCTCTATTTTTGTCTCTTTTCCTCTCACTTTTCTTCTCCCCATTGTTCCACATCCTGTTGATTCCATTTTTATACTCTCACCCTTATGCAAAGTTTACAGTGTTGTTCTGTGAGTAGCAGAGCTAATATACTCACTTTTTATCTGGCATTTCCTTTAGCTCTGTGCTAACCTTCCAGTGGGCTGGTTGTGCATCTGATCTAATAAGTGCTCAAGACTATTGATGTCTTTCCTTTGTTGCCCTCATGCTCTGTTTGATATCATGGCTTCATGGGGAGAGCAGCTCTGCTTGAATCTTTGCATTTTTCTGCTGGTGATATTTTGTTAAATTTTGTTCAATGATTTTTGGAATTACTTTGACTTTGATGATATCCTGAGTATATCCCTCTCCTTGATATATCTGCTTTTATCAGGAAAGTTCAGTTTCTTTTTCACCTGCTTTTTCACTTAAACTCATTACAAGGTACTATTCACTGTTCATCTTTCTTCTTATTTTTTCCTATTTCTACTTAGCACAGTTGTCAAACATTTTGTCTAAACTCTGGAGGTTTCTGCCAGTTGACCTGCAGCCCTCTTATGCTCTGTGTTAGCTTGGACTCTGTGGCCTGGAGCATTTGTCAGTGGGTATATTTTTGACTCTTTATTCACTAGCGTTTATTGTGTGACTGTGTGTTCACTGTGTGTTCACTTAGCAAGCTGAGAAGCTTTAGGACAGAGTCTGAGGAGAGGTTTTATTCCTCGAGAATGCATCTCAGAAGCAGAAGAATGAATGAGCAGATTGTGAACAATTCTAAACAGATTAAGTGCAGGGAAATACAATGATGATGATGATGATGATGATGATGATGATGATGATGATGATGATGATGTTGATGATGATGATGATGATGATGATGTTTGTGGTGTGATAGGTAAAGAGACAGTAGGAAGTCAAGCAACACCCTAGTCCAAGAAACTAATTGTCTTAAATATATATATCAAAGGAACAAGAGCAATATTTGATAGGATTCAGAGAGTGGAGGTATGGGGTGGAATAAACATAGAATTAAAATGTAATTCAGGCTACTATTGGTATAATCTCTGCTGCAGCCCCTGAATTAATCTTTTGTGGGTTACTGGGCCACTTCAGTACCAAGACACCCTAAACTAACAATGTTACAATGTATTTTCTGGTCAGACCAGATTCACTGGGCAGCTGGTTTTGGATAGGTCCACTCTGTTTGCTGCCCAGGAACAGATTCTATACCATGAGTAGTATAAATTTCTGACCTCACTGGAGCCTTGTATGAAACTGACAAGACTCTCTCAATTTATTCAATTCCACCATATGTTCAAAATATTTTCCCTTTTTACCCCCTTAAAAAATGTGGAAATACTCTGCAGCTACCAGTTGCAGTGGAAATAAGTATTTTCCATA
The DNA here is from genome assembly GCA_013398075.1 of Notiomystis cincta. Lineage (NCBI taxonomy): Eukaryota > Metazoa > Chordata > Aves > Passeriformes > Notiomystidae > Notiomystis > Notiomystis cincta. The sequence continues at coordinate 70,029 of VZRX01023122.1, read as the reverse complement.
GAATTTATACACACAAAAAAATATTGTCTTGATGCTTTACCAGGAGCTGCTAGGTGACTACATGGGAGGTTGTAAGTTTTAACTGCTGTTACACCTCACAGAACCACTGCATTTTTTCTCATGGGTTGTGCCTATTAGCCATTACCTGTTATTCAGTCTTTCAGTGATTATCTCTCAAGATACCAGAAAAATCCATTTTGTCCAGGTGCCAAGCCCCACAACCCCTACTTTTTGAAACAGAACAATCACAGTACCTGAACTTTGCAGCCTCCTTTTACGTCAGCTTTCAGTAGACCCTTCTGTTTCACAGTTCTAGTGAAGGTCTTATTCTCCTATCTCACTTTTTCATGCCCTTTGGAGAAAAAAATTATGCTAATAACCCCATTGAGGGTTATGCAGAGTAGAACCTAAACCATTATCTGAACCTCACTGACCATCTATCTCAGAACTTGGAGAACAAAACAGGAATCACAGTTTCATAAAGAGATGCTAAAAATGTCATCAATAGTCCATGAGAGTACACATTTTCCAAAGTTACTGTACTTTGATTTGAAAGATGTGTTTAAAGCATTAGGCTACATACATTTCATAACTGCATTGTAGGAACCAATAATACGGGTTTTTAAAAACCTGTTTGGCAGAACAAAAAGAGAACTATCAAATAGAAATAAACTAGTTATTGATGCACCCCATCATGATTGTGCTGGCAATTAGTACATTTACCAGCAGTCTTAATGCTCTCTTATTCTACAGATAAACACCATGCAACCACATGCATTGGCTGCAGATCAGGTGAGATGGCAAAGAGTTTGTCAGGGGAAGAAATACTCCAGGAGCAGTATGGAAGTGAAAATTCTTCAGCACCAAAGTGCTCAGCAGTTCTCTCAACACTGAGAGAACCTTTTGTACTCATCCCTGTACAAGACAAGGTAAACACTGCCTGTGCTATGGAATCTTGGCAGTTAACTAAGACTAGGCACTGCAGGAAGGGTACAAATTTTCTGAACAAAGGTACAGAAGAAGTAGGCCAAGAATTCAACTAAATATTGGTGTTTTATAATGTATATGAGCCTAAATCATTCGTACAGAATGAGTAAATTAAACAATATGCCACATCCCTTAATCTGAGTCTTAACTGTTATGCAGTTGGTGGGTCAAAAAGGCAACAATCAGACAATATTTCTTGAAAAGTTAATACTTAGAAAACAGTGGAAAATTTGCATCAATTGTGCAAATGTAACTCCAGACATCGAATATAATAGCACTATTAATAGAAGGTGCAGGTGGAAAGAATATCTTTAAGAATCTGATTGGAGGGTGATTTTTTTGATGTCAACATTTTTAGGTAATTCTCTTTATTCATTTGTTTGTTTGCTCTTGTACTTATTTATTGCTTCTGTACAGAATGTTTTGGGATTCTTTTATCATTGGTTTTGTAAGTCTTATTTTGAGCTGCCACTTGTAGATGTTTGAACATAAAGGCTGGATGGATTTTGCTTTATGGGAAGGGAGGAAATTGATGTTGGCTAGCTAAATCATGCTATGGTAGTTGTTAGTGTGGAACATCACTCAACAGCCATTCAATTTTAGATTTCTAGACAAAATGTTACTGTATGAATGTTTGGGAAAGAGCTGTTATCACAAAGACAGCATTATAACAAAAGTCAGATACTATCATTCCTCTCATCTTTCACTGGTAGTGTTCACTCTTTATAAATACTACACTTTTTACTTTTGGTAGAAGTAACAAGACATTTAATCTTTCTCAATATACAAAACTGACACAGGTTTAAATGTTACATCACTGCAACTAAGAAAAAACTGCACCTACGATAATAGGGTAATCTGCCTTTGCTTATTTTTTCTTTAAATTATTTTTTTATTGTTTCTTGGGTTTTTGTTTGTCTTTGTTTGTTTTTGTGGATTTCTTTTTCAATTTTTGTTTTAATCTCTTTAAAAAGTGATGCTAACAGGCTTTTCAAAAATAAGTGCACTGAAAAAATGCTTACTATAAGTATAGGCCCAAGTTTGCAAAATGTTTCAGCTTGCTAATAGTCATTTATTTAAAACACTACAGAGGAGGTTCTCAATTTTAAAAAGAAATCATAACTTTGCATATCACATTGGAAAAATGAAATTGATTTTATTATGATAGAATGACCCAGTAGGCACACAGTATGCTAGCTAGCTAGTAATAAAAAAAAAAAAAAATTGAATATTTGTACATGCTTCATTAAGCAACTATCACTGTGATTTATTTTAATTTTTTAAGGGAGAAAGGAGTTGTAGGGAGCAATGATTACTTAGAATGTACATAATTATATCATGTAAAATGGTTCTAGCACTAGGTAATGTTACTATGTTTTTAAATCAATAACATTTATTAATTGTCTCATCATATTTGCTCAGCCTTTTAGTCTGCAGTAAATTATTTAAAGCCATGGAAAATGACAAGCCTCATAAACTTTTTCAAGTGATAGGTGTAACAAGTATAGTAACATTCTATTTTTTTTCCTTTAAATTTTCCCTTTTCTTTCCTTTTGTTTAAGTTGAAATGACATGCTATAGTATGGTTAGAAATAAAGTTGCAAGACAAAACATATTTTGAAATGAAAAAATTTACACCTCTCGTATTTAATGCTTAATCATTTCTCAGTGGTAAATTGACAGACAGTAGTTTGAGTCTCCAAAATTATTGTTGTCTGATTCATAGCAGAGGATCAGTTTGAATTCTTTCACTGTTTTCCTGAATTTTGAAAATTTGATCTTCCTAATCAAAACTCATTTTTTACAGTTGGTGGGAGAAGAGAAAGAATCAATGTTGTTTCATTTTCTTTAATTTTTTTTAATTTAAAACAATTATTATATTATCTTTTTAGAATTACCTGAAGAGTTTTCTGAAAAGTGATACTCATTAGTCACTCCTTTTCTTCCTGCCTGTTTTTTTAACCAGGTTTCCACTAGTTAAGAATAGTTCTATGTGGTAAATGCAGTAGTCATTTCACTAATTTTGTAAATATTCAATTTTTATTAGAAAATGTCTCTAAGTCTGACAGAAAAGACCAAAAATTATTATCTGCCTCTGGGAGAAAAGTAATTTTTAGAGCTAAACATAAATTCGAGTTTCCTTCATAATGATTTTTGTATTTGCTTCTTGACAGCCTGTGTCTAATTTTGCCAGCAACATTATCATCTCTGGTTTTGATTGATGATCATGCTTTGGAAAGACATTTACAATTTATGCATTGTCCTGTAAGAGAGTACTTCACTGCCAGCACAAAATTGCTGTAATTTAAGACATATCACTTTCAACAACTACATAAGGGTTAAGTACATATAATAAATCTCCTTAGTCACACTATTATAAATGTTTTAAACTGTGTTAATTTGACATTTACATTAAACATGAAAAAGCATGAATCCAGATTGGTACATGACTACAGACTATGACTAAAAGAGAGATTCTTTACACTTACAGAAAGTAGTTGGGAATTCTGGATGTTACTAATGGCATCTGAAAAGACAGAGCTCTCAAAAGGTCAAGTTAGTCCAGCTTTTGTGAGAAGTTGGGAATTCAACTGAAGCCATTCACAGAGTAAAAAAAAAGAAAAAAAAAAGTGGGGTAAAATGTAGAGTCTTTTATGTAAGTAAAATAACGTTTTGAACCAGTAGTATTTGATAAATCACTGGAGTGTGCTCAGAAAAGATGACAATTATTTCTTTTACTTTGATGTAGAGCAAAATAGTGTATGAAGACAAATGTAATGGAGTATAATATGGAAGTATGAGATGCAATAGTAGCAGATAGAAAATAAAGAAAAAGAGCCATTCTACCTGTGAAAAAATGAAACATACCTCTTGATTCTATAGCAGAAAAGATTTTTGTCATTTGTGAATAATCTGCAAAAGTAAGTGACCAGTGACACAGCCAATGAAACAAAAGGAAAAGACAAACTGGATGGGTACCCACTGTGGTTTGACACCTGCTGCCAACCTCCACACCCACGGGATGGGCGGGAGAACCGGAACAGTGCAAGTGAGGAAACCTGTGGGTTGAGATAAAGACAATTTAACAGGGAAACCAAAAGCTGATCACACAGGCAAAGCAAAAAAAGGAATTCATTCACCTCTTCCCAAGGGCAGGCAAGTGCTCAGCCATTGCCAGGAGAGCAGGGCCCCCCACGGTAGCGGTGACTTGGGAAGACAAACACCACACTTTGAATATTTCCCCTCCCTTCTTCCCTTTACATACGGAGCATGAGGTTGCATGACCTGGGATATCCCCTTGGTCAGTTGGGGTCACTGGTCCTGTGTGCTCTCCCAGCTTTTTGTGCACCTCCAGCCTCCTCACTGTGTGGCACAAGGAGCAGAAGAGGCCTTGTTTCTGTTGAAGCAGTGCTTGGCAAGAACAAAAATTTACCTGTTATCAACACTGTTATCAACACTATTTTCAGAAAAAGTCCAAACCACTGCCCCATACTGCACCCTGGGACAAAAGCACTACCCCAGTCATAACCAGCACAGTATCTAAGTGGCCCACACAAATTACACGAATATCATCATGGCATGTAAAACTGTGTGCTTAGAAATGCCAGATGATTCACATTGGAAAGAATATTGTAAACTGCCAATTAACATAAACTGGTGAAATACAGGAATCTTCAGCATAATTCTAGACATTGGTTTAAAATTACTCTGCAAATCTAGAAAAAAGTATGACAGTGCTGTCATAATGGATGTGGAAATATAAACTAATAGTAATAATAGTTCAAGTTTTTCTATTGTGAGACATCTGCATCTGAAATAGATTCTCATTCTATTTATGGAAAAATGGTAGGTGAAATTAAAATGTTTTAGGATCGTGTGCCATGAATAAAGGCACAGAGGATCTCCAGAAAATGAGAAAATTGATGTTTTTACCACAGAGAAAGACAGAGAGGTGCTCGTGCAGGCTATGTTTGCATTAGCTGTTCTCCAAAATCTGTTCCTCCTGATTCAACAGGAGCAGATCAATAGGGAAAATAGACAGATGTGTTCCTCATGTTTCTGTTGTATGTGATTCATGGAGTTTACCTAAGATAAACGTGGATACCTGGACCAAATGTTCCTATATGCATATGATTTCAAGTTCTCTGATGAAAACCTTTTGAGTAAACTTTTGTTTCCTTGACTACACACACTTCCACATACCTGCCTAGGAATCACAGTGTCATTTCATTTATTTCCTGTGGATGACTAGCACATTATTGCATTTGTGTGTTCCCACCACCATTGCCTTTATAATCCATATAAGAATAAAACCTAATTTCTGTTCATAGTCCTGCTGCTGTTAACCCATATTTCAAAATGATATTGTGTGGTGGCTGCTGCCCAACCCAATTGTCCTTTTTGTTTTCTCAATGACTACAGAAAAGTGTCTACAGAATGTGGAGTGTTCATCCTTTGACTGCAGCAACTAAGGCAGAACACTGCATTGCCAGTTCTGTTGTACTTCCAGTTTGGAAAGTAAAACAGTAGTTGCTAGATTTGCCTTTCTAGTGATTTAAGTGAAGAACTGTCCCAGTTTGTGCAGAAATGTTTGGTGGTGAGGGACCAGCTCAAGTGCCCTGCCATGGACTCATCTTTGGCATCCTCCCTTCCAATTCTTAAAGCCTACATTTCTCTTCCAAGGGAGAGTGAGGGAGAGCTGCTCTTCAGGTGAGTTTTGCAGCCCATGACTTATCAATAAGTGGTAAGCCAGATTCGAGTGGGAAAATCTATCTTAGTTCAAGTGATGACCAAGATCTCTGAGATGGAAGAGCAGTTCCAGGCTTAGGAAGGGAAAGCTGGAAGATGCTGGGTCATTGCTGGCCCCTTTTGTAACACACAGGAACCCCTTCAAGTGGTCAGAGCAGCTCAAGAGCCTCGTTATTGGCACGTGGGCAGTCTGTGCCATGGAGCTCCCTGGCTGTGTGACCATGACCCAGTTCACACCTGATGCCCTTTCTGAGCAGGAGAGAACATTTGGGTCCTGTGGTGAGATTCCTGTTCAGCTTCCTCACAAGGGAATGTGCACAGAGGGAAAAGCTGCTCTGCAAACATAGGCTGCAAAGCAAATGCAGAAAACAGGAATAAGGGTGGGATTCCCTTCAAAACCATAGCATTGCCTCATTTTAAATTGTTAATGTAGAAATGTCTATAAAGCTATACAGATTTGGAAATTACAGGTAAATCTTAATCTAGTTCTTTTAACCTTTTTCATTATACAATAAAAAAAAAAAAGGAAATTTAGTGTAAATGGAAGTTAATACATTAAAATCTCATTGTCTTGGGATATAATTGAGGCCAAGAGCTTAGCAAGATTCAATGAAGGATTAGACACATATGTGGATAATAAGACTATCCACTGTTATTTTACATAGATTAATTTTCTGTTTTTTCGATGACATTTAAACCTTAAAAATTCTATTAATTGATAGAGATTATGAAACTTCACCTCTTGGAAGATTACTTTATTCCTGGGCACTACAGAGTTTATTTTTTCAAATTCCCTTTATGATTGACAGACAGAATTTGAGGTTTGACTGGTTATGCATGTAGTGTAGTAAAAGAATTGATATTCTAATATGCACTTTACTGTGCCAAGGTAACTGCATCCAGTTTTATCAATACTGAAAGTTTTGATTACAAACTGAAACTAAGTTTTGAAATATATAGAATAAGATGTGAACCTTGCTATCAATATTCTGAAACAGTTTTTATATTATTCATCTTTCTTCTTCCCCAGCTTGCTAACATCATATAAATTACTCCTGTAGACAAATCAAAAAAGGATGAAAATCTTGCAGTTTCTAATCCTGCAGAGATTGCATTAGCAGGGCATAAATTCCTACCAAATGCTTTGCTGCAGCTTTAGAAATACATTTTTTTATCTGATATAGCTTGATTTTGGTGTGTAGAGTTCTCTACCCTGAGAATTCTAGATGCTTTTAAGTCAGCTCCCTGAAAACTGTAGTGCTGGTAGTTTTATTTTCACAGATTGATTTGATCTATGCAAAAAATCTGGATGTTTTAAGTTGTAATGGAATAGGCTCCAAGAACAGCAAATTAATGTATTTAAATAGGTTTAAGATGGTCATAATTCGAGATTTTTTCTTTAGAATGATAGATTAGACATATTCTAATTAATTCAATGGTATTCTAGAAGTGTACTGCTTCTTGTGTATACCTTTTTTAGCTTTTTATTCCTGAATGAAAGAGCATAACAGTGTTAAGACAATGTTTCATCATGAACTATCAAAAGAGTGAGGTATAAACAAAGGTTTGAAGGGGAGAACTTGATACCCATTAAAAATTAAAGAGCACAGAGAGAGAGAAACTCAGTGTCTTTTCTCCTTCTTTTGTGCAAATATGAAACAATCAAATAACTTTTTTTCCCTTTTTTTTTCCCCAAGTGGAAAAAAAAAAAAACATCCAGTGATGTCTTTGAGGTAATAATCTGTAGTGATTTTTATCTTTCAGTTTTCATCGTGAAAGTTCTAGTTTTACCAATGTCTGCTTCAGGATATTGACTGTCTGGAGAGTGGGAACCTGTTTTATGAAAATGAAGACAAGTTTTGGAATTTGGAGCATGGAGAGAATTTCAAAGATTTATGAACTCTCTTATTTAACTCTACACTTTCGGTGAATCTTGATTTTTGAGCACCTGGGAATAAAAACAACAATGAGATGTCCAGTGAGTTTGTTGTTATACTTCTATCTGAAAAGTCACTCTTCTTTGCACTATATAATCACTGCCAAGCACTTTCATTCACTTAAAGTGTATATTTTAATTTACTGCAAATGAATATACATTATTGGAAAGGACAATGCCCAGATGAAAATTCTGCTGTTTAATTTTTCCATTAACCTAGAAATGTGAGAAGTTGGTTGCACAAAATGTCAGAAAACAAAACCTTACTTTGTGATGAAAAACCAGAATACACAGTGAACCTACTCTTATTAAACAATTGCCTACAAATATATGAGCAACTTATACCTGATTTTGTGTGTGAATTTGCTTAGAAAGTACCTTAATTTAAAAAACGTGTGACATCAAAGGCAGGCTGAAAGATTAAAATTTGTAATTTTAGTGCAAAAATAGGAGGAGCAGATAAGTTTTGGGGTTGGGGATTTAGTTGTTTATGGGTTTTTAATTAATGTTCAGGTTTTATTATATAAATCTAAGTGAGCATTCCTGGTTATGTTGAAAGTCACATCTGTCTGTAAACTTTGACATCAGACAAGATATTTTTGCCTATAACATTGATTCTGTAATATTAAGGATCTCTAAATATCTAAATATAAAGGATCAATAAATTGATCCTTTCAATTTCAGGTTAGATTAATAAATTGTGAACATTGACTCTGGAACTCAGCTCTGGATTAATCCTGAATGGAGACTCATTTAATCCAGCTTTTTAAAGGTTTTTCCATCTGGTCTAAGTTTTTAAGCAGGAGAAAGAATTGTTCCCTCCAGGGCTGATTATTTCCCTTCTAGAGCAGTTTAAATGAAATGCTGACTGAGTTACCTAGGTACTCTTTTAATCCTAAAGAACTTGCCTAGCATCACCCAATAAACTAATGCAAAGATTTAAACTGATTCCCTAAGCTTTAGGCCGTTCTAATAATTTTAATGGGAATTTTTCTTTTTTTTCCTTTGTTTTATTTTTTTAATGCTGCTGGCTGTATATTTCCATATATAGATAGACATGTAGTTTTTTGAAACTGGTCTTAATTTAAAAAGGATTTGTCACCTTTTCTTCCCTCATTTGGTGTATTTCTTTTGCCATACAAAGTAATTTAAAGTTGTTAGGTTTTGCTTGGTGTTTATATTTGGGGCTTATTTTGGTGTTTTTTGCTTGTTTTGGTGTTGCTTCTTTGTTTGTTTGACATTTTCAATTATTCAAAAGGCACATTTTCAAATTGGTCTGCTGCAGGACTAGCTACTATATTATCTTGATATATCTGAATGTCCTTCAAGTCTTCATTATTAAGAAAAAAATATTCTAATAAACCTATGTTACTTGTATTTGTCCAGCTTGAACTTCTATCCACAACTTATCCATCTTTCATGAACAAAAAAATTAAGATTTTTGTAATGAAATTTCATTTAGTAAGCAAAACCAAGTCTGAATTAGAAAATATGCATAAATATTAGAAAATCCTTATAAGTGCTTCTTCCATAATGATTTCTCATAAAGAATGAAACATATGCAATGAGATTTCCTGAAATAGTTCAATATTTTTTACCTGTGGTTTGGACTTGTGCTTTAAGTGCCCTTTTGCTATAGTACTTTTAAGTTAATACTTTTCCTTGACACAGGGAAACATTGACTCTTAGACTCTTCCTATTGTCTATTTAAATACAAACCCATCAATATAGCTCATGCTTTAGAAATAAATCTAAATCACTTCCCCTAAAGGTGTATAACCTATGGAAGATTGTCATGCTGTCTGTACTGTAAAGCTACCATTGATTTTTATGAGGATCATTTGTGCTTTTGAGAATCTCATCCAAAAACTGCCATTTCAAGGTATTGGATATTTAGTTGGCTAAAAGCAAAGTTTTGTATCTATTGTGCTTGTAATCATTAATTTTATACTATCTTATTTTCATTTATCTACTCCTCTGTCTGCAGGAACTATCATAATGATTAAATGTCCTGAGTAAAACATGTCAGCTCTTGTTAAAGGAGAAGAATTTGTGGTGAGAGATATAAAATTACAGCGTGTAAGAAAATAACATAAATTATGCCAATGGACTTAATTAATCTGAAATCTTACTGGATACTTAGTGTTGCCTCTTCTTAATCAGGACATTAATCTGTGAACAGTTTCCACCATCATCACTGTCAAAAGGCACCAGAGTTTATTATTATTATTATTATTTCTGTGTTATGATCACAGCAAAAATGGAACTGATGTTATTGTCCCTCGGATGTAATTTCTTCCTACACTTGGGTAAAAAAGCACAGAAACTGCTAAACAGAATAGCAATAAAGGAATCCATCAACAAAAATAACAACCTTGTTAACTAGTCTAGTTTGGCCAAAGAAGCACAAAATGAGATGAAAAAGAGGTGTTTAGTGTACCCATCTATGACTCTTAAACTGCTTGTTCCAATTTCATAAAATCTTCTCAGGATCTAACTGCATAACTGGGGACTCTGACTAATTAAATGCTCTGAGAAGTTGCTTTCTATCAGTCAGGACTCCTTCATAATTCTTTCTGCAGTATAATCCATATTTAATTGCAGCACTAAATGTGATGTAGGTCTCTTGGAAGAACTGCACAGGAAAAGGAAACAGAGAGAAAATTATTAAGGCAAAAAGAATCATTGTAAAGAGGGAAAAGCTCAGAGACATCAGAATGTGGTCACCACATGTCCTCTAGCTGAGAAAAGAGAGAAGCCAATTTCTAAATGTAATCAGCATTATCAATGATAATAGCAATAAAATAATAAAAACAATATCAAAGGATTATCCCTGAATGCATAACTGCAATTTTTTTTTATTTATACTCTATATAATACATTTAAATAAAATAGACTACATGGCAATATGAAAAATACTTTGGAAGCATATTATGGAAAAATATCCTTTAGTTACAAATAAACCCATACTTCCTGAAGGATTCCTTCAATGATTGCATATATCATTAGCATCAATTAATATGTACCTCTTTTAAGCTGAAACATGAAAATTGGATAGTAATTTTATTGCTGCAGATGCCTCTAAAAAAAAAAATAAATTGGAAAACTTTTCAAAATGCATTTCAAAATACAGCTTTGATACATTCATATCGCTCTGCATGCATTGAATATACAGAACTTGTTTTGCTCCTTGGTGGAATGTTGTGACTTACAGTTGCTAGGGAATAGAAAGCTCAAAATCAAAACAGGATTGGCACAGGCTGTTTTGCAAACACATTATTCAGATCTTAGCTTCTGATTTGTCTGTCTTTAATGATTGACAAAGACTTCTTTCAAATGTGGAATGTACTAGCTGTCATATATACAATCCATTCATTCTAGGAAGCATTAAATAAAGGATGAGTCCATGTATTTTAACTGTTTAGTCAATGCTATTTGACATGCTGGTTTGTTTTCCCCTGATTTAGTGGTCAAAGCAGAGGAACAGATCAAATTGTGCCACGTAGCATCATACAAAGAATAGTTGTCTTGTGTCAGCTTGATGAGACTTCATCATAGTGATAACATTATCAAGTCAAGATATGGATTAGAACCCTAGCATGTTGCAGAATATCCAGCAAGCAAAAAAACCACGATGTCTAGGATTCCATAAAAAATGAATTATATTTGAAATATATATGTCTGAATTCTAATATGGCTGTGCCTTTCTACAGGACTCTTGTTTAGGATATGCTGCTGGAAAAGGATCATGTGAACTGAAAACAGCTGCAAAGCTGGGAAACTTAATCATTCAGTGTGGTCTACTAAGTGCAGGATCTAACAGAAAGAATCTCTGAGGAAAGGAACTGTGGAAGTTTAGTCTGGAGAAGAGGAAATACAACATGAATATGATAAAAACAGGTGTAAAGACAAAAGAAAGAAACCACTGTCTGTGAGGCTGTCTGAACAGGACAAGCAATAGCAACCATATTTAAGCCAAGAAAGATTTTGAATATAACATAACAAAACGTTTTTAAGAGTAAAAAGTTAAGCACTTTAATATGCTGGCCAAGGCAGTCCACAGAATTTTTTTCAGAAGCTCCAAAGAGAAAATTAGTTCAAGTGCCAGGTCTGCCCATATGTCTCAATGATTCATTGATACAGTTCTATACCACAAATTTTGATTTCTGTATCATTATGTTATGTATTATAAGCATTTCCTCTTGAGTTATTTCACCATAGATGGGTGTTGATATCAAATAAGTAGTTTCTAACCATCTGCAGTGTTGGTTACTGTTACTTGTGACCAGTTTTGGCAAAAGCAGAAATGATTGGCTGTCATAAATGTAGCACAAAGACACATTTTATTCTGCTCTAAATTTGTCTTAGAATTCCATTTATCCGACATCCTTCTGTTTACTTAGTCTCAGTAGATACTAGCTTTTTAGAATAAAATTGTACATGATTTCTATGACTAGTAGAGAGTGTGAATAAACAGCAGTACAAGTTTCACTGAAATTCTGTTCAAATTCAGTAGATTGTTGGAACTGACCTTCTTTCCCTGGCAAAAGCAAATTGTTCAACTAGATTAGAATCAGACTGGGAAATCCTCAAGGTCAAAGTATATATCTGATATGTGGCTTTGACAGATAAAATACCTTGGGCAAGAGAATCAGAGAATCATAGAATATGCTGAGTTGGAAGGGACCCAAGGGATCACTGAGTCCTGCCCCTGGCCCTGCACAGGACATCCCAAGAGTCACACCCTGTGCCTGAGAGCATTGTTCAAACACTCCTTGAACTCAGACTTGGTGCTCTGGCCTCTGCCCTGGGGAGCCTCTTCCAGTGCCTGATCCTCTTTTGGGTGAAAACACTTTCCCTTTTCCAACATAAATCTGCCCTGACACAACTTTGGCCATTTCCTCAGTCCTGTCACTGGTCAGGAGAGTGATGAGATCAGGACCTGCCCTTCTGCTTCCCCTCACGAGGATGCTGAAGACCCCAGTGAGGTCCTCCCTCAGTCTGCTCCAGGCTGACCAAGCCAAGTGACCTCAGCCACTCCTCGTAGAGGACACAGTTGGCTCTCCTGGCTTTCAGGGCACTGCTGACTCATGTTCCACTTGCCATCAACCACAATTGTGTGCTGGACATTTTGTCCAGAAGGACCCTGTGACAAACAGCACCAAAAGCTTCGCCAAAGTCCAAAAAGATCCCATTTACTGGCTTTCCAAGTCAGCTAGGTGGGTTACCCTGTCAGAGAAGGAAATCATGTTCAACAAGCAGGTCTCTCCTCTCATGAAGCTGTGCTGGTTGTAACCAGTGACTGCTTTTTCTTTTTTTTTTTTTTTTTGTAACATTATTTATCAGGAATAAAACAGCATGAAATGAATACATGATAATTCATGAAATGCTTATTTCTTAGAGGAGGAGATGGACTTTAGCGTTCTTTTTTTGTGTTTAGTGAAAAACTCTTCCAATGCAACCCTTGAATTCAAAATAACACTGCTATTATAAAAACATTTCTGTCTTAGACTAATTTTTAAGCCTCTTTTCAGTCAATATCCAGCTTTGAGAGGGGAACTAACTATAGGTGAGTTTGGGATGCCAGCAGTCACATAAATAATCCATCAATATTCTAAATGAACTTTACTCAGTTGCCAGAACAGCACTGTCTCCTGTGGCATCCCCTCCTGCAGTGGGGACCTGGCAGGCAGAAGATATTTCTGCCAGTTCAGGCTGGGTGCCTGCTTGGGCAGCCCCCAGAGGAGCCCTCCATAGGAGGTGTCACTGCCGGAGTCTAAGGGCTGGTCTGCATGGGAAAGACCCTGAGAAAAATCATTCTGAGTTAGTTATTTAAGTCATATGACTAATTTGTGTTCAACTCCTGATTGGACCATCTCATAGAAAACTGTAATGACCTTAATTTGATTTGGCTTGATTTACTTTGGAAGCAATTTGAACTCATTGAATTAAACCCTGGTTAATTTTCATTATAGCTTTCACAGAGGGATTTTATGCAGTTTAGGTAAACCACTTGTTATTTACTCAGTATGTTAACTATCTTGAATTACCTTCTATAGGAGACATGTTTAGTGAAACCAGAGAAAATTATTATAATTACTTTATTTATTATTTCAGATACTGATTTCACATGTGACCTCCCCACCCCTCCAAATGATAACATATATTTACATGCTTAGAGATAAGTAAAAACTGTTGGATTGCTTTTGGACTGACAGTTCTATTAAAAGAATTCTTCAGAATTTAACAAAATAATTAAATAAATAAAAAAACATTTCCAAATTTGGTGAAAATATTGGTTTTGTTTAAACCTAATTCATAAATTCCTGTTCTTGAGAAAGTTTGATCTCATGTCTAAATGTGATAGTGATTCTGATACTCTAAGTTTTAATTACTAGACATGAAAGTAATGCAAGTTAATAATAAATTCAGCATATTTTACTTAATTTTCTTTTTAATTCTTCTCTCCTCTCCTCTCCTCTCCTCTCCTCTCCT
>VZRX01023122.1:37722-55833 GCA_013398075.1 Notiomystis cincta | reverse complement strand
CAAATTTTGTGGTTTTTTCCTCCTTCCAGAACAAACCAGTGCCTGGAATCATACTCTCCAGTATTGTCTCTGAATGACTGATGGACAATAGGAAAGGAGCTTCCTGGCTCAAGCACCTCCAGACACTGAAGGATCCAGAAGAGTCAGGGTCATTCATGACCAGGTTTCTGAGGCTTTGACACTTGGCTTTCCTGAAACCTGGAGCTTTGAATGGGCAGAATGATCTCTAACACAAAAGGCAGTGCTGGCTTTCCAAAACTAACCCACAAAGGAAGTTCTAGAATCTGGTCTTAGGTCTCAGATAGCACTTCCAAGTGTGTGTGCATGCTTATCCATGACTAAATCTATAATATATTGGCAGGACAGAGTTATTACACTTTCTACTGGAATATTATACATCTATATTATGGATAATATTTCCCAGAAATTGTGCTTTTTGCCCAAGTCATTATTTGCATCATCAGATCATGCTTACAAAGAAAGAGTTTTAAACCCATGTACTTATTATAGTCTGGGTTGCTTTGAGAGTTTTGGGGACTTTTCTCCATTTAAATAAGGCTTTTGGTAAACGGCAAAATTTTGGTCCTAAAATCATTCATGGCAGTGTCTGAAAGGACTTCATTAAATGGAGGTGTTCTGAGGTGCTGCTAACCACAGCAAAGCACTATTATTGTACAATTTATGACTACCACTTCTCCACTAAGTTCTGAATTTGATGCAGAAGACAATCAAATCTATTATGCAGAAGATGACTTAAACACTGGTGGGAAAATGCCAGGGAGTTGGAACAAGGTATCAATACCCTCCCCTGGCTATATTTTTACTCACAAGTGCACCTTTATTAATGACCATCTTTCACATCACTCATGGAGTGTTTATAGCAAAGATTTAACACTGGAAAACCCAGTGATATCATAGCCTGTTATAGTTATCCTTGCTAGTTAAAACTGCACAAGACACACATTTGGCAGATAATTTCTTTTTAGGATCAAAAGTATTTTTGCCAGGACCTCAGGTTTAGTCTAACAGACAAGATGTCCTGATGTTTGTAGAACTACAGCCTCACTAGTGAAGGGCTGATAAAGATTTTCTGTCAGTGCCACTTCCACTCATGAAACAGGAGAAGAACTGTCACCCCTGGTCATTGTTGAAAGCCTTCAAGTCCCACAGTGGAGGATTCTATTTATGCAGCAAGGAACATAATGTTATGGATATCCCTGCCAGGTGATCTGGTCCAGGGGTTAGAAAGAGACAAAGCAATTCAGATTCCTACTAAAATATAATAATATATAGGTATAGAGGAAATTTCCATGGGATCAGGAAGAAGATCCTAAATAGAAAACACACCATAATGGACCATTGGAGTTAAAGAGATAAAGAACATATTGCAGCCATAGTCCTGTTCTTTTTTTTTTTTTTTTTTTTTTTTTTTTTTTTTTTTTTTTTTTCATTTAGGCACTTGAAATAGGAAAATTCAAGCTCTGCTTACCTCTGAAGTGTTAATTTATTGAAACACATCTCCCCATGATTCTGTGATTTTATTCAGCAGAACACAAAGGAACCAGACCCATCACACAGAAAAACAGTAGGACTAAGTTGAGGTTTACAACCCTTTATGGGTCAGGAATATAGCTTCATTTTCTTGACCATTTGTGGTAGGTTGACCCTGGCCAGATGCAGCCAGGTACCCACCAAACCCACCCTGTCACTCCTATCTCAGCTGGATGGGGAAGAGAAAATAGAACAAAAGGTTTGTGAGTCAGCATAAGAACAGGTGGAGATCACTCACCATGTACTGTCCTGGGCAAACCAGACCCAGCTTGGGGAAAGGAATTTAATTTATCACAAATGAAATCAGAGCAGAATAATGAGAAATCAACCCAAATCTTAAAAACACCTGCCTCCCATCCCTTCCTCCCTCCCTCCTTCCCAAGCTTAAATTTATTCCCTATTTTTCTGGTCAGTTCATCACACATTGTCCCTGTCTCTCCTTCTTCCTCAGGGGCAGAACTCCTCACACTCTTCCCCTGCTCCCACCCATGACCAAACCCCAAAACCTTGCCACATCAACCTAATACATCATTTTTTATAAGACATAGTTATTTGGAAATGGAAGATACTTTGCTTCTGCATCAGTCTGAGCACATTATTGTTAGAGAGAGTCCTTCTAGCCTGGGGACCTCATAACTGCTCATCACACACTCAGCTATTTGGGTTCTCAGGCTGGGAAATGGATTTGTGAAAGAAGGTAGTTGCTTTTGGGGAATAAATCTTACCAGTCTCTCAACCTGAATTATCTTAATAACTCTTCTTACCTAGAAAGATGATTTCATATTTGGTTTTTTGACTACCTCCTATTGCCTATTTAAAACAAAATGTGATAGTTTATTATATTATACTGTATTATATTATGTAGGAATGATCAAAAATATAGCAGTTGAACTCATGGGAAAACTGAACATTACAATGAATTGTGATCTTGAACTGTATTATGATTTTATTTTTAGGAATTGATGAATATCAAAACACCTCATTTATCTGAAATGAAGTATATACTAATGCACCAAAACATTCATGAGAACATCTGTAACAGCACATCTCTGCTAGGTATATTGTTCTTGATGACTAGCAAATGAAGATCATAGAGAGTTGAGATCAAAAAGTTATTTCTATGATATAACATCCCCTTTCATCAAACCATTCCAAGTGTAGTGCTTCTAATTATATTTGCATATTATGACTAAAGAGCAAGATTCATAAATATAATGAGCCAGAGAAAGTTCCTGTGAAGAAGTTCCTGAAGTGAAGAAGTTATTTTGATTTACACCAGCTAAAGTTGGGCCAGAGGTGCAATTTACAAAAATCATTGATTTCTTTCATTCTTAACTGTTCAGCATCTTAACTGTTGCATATTTTATTGTACTAATACTTCTTACAGTAACTACAATATTAAATTATAATTTCAACATTACGATCCATGAAATCTTGTATACATAAATCAGAAAACTAAACTGAAAGTTTAACAGAAAGATTTATGTACTCACATACTAAATCAGAACTCTGAAATTTAAGATTTTTAAATAAGTTTTATATGCAGCATACATAAATCAGTGCAATATACCTGATTCCGAAAGTAAATGTGCATAAATCAAAATTCTGACAGTATACATTAATGAATCATGGCAAATAAGTTATACTTAGAAAGTGGTTTTAATGTGGCAATTTTCAGTTTTATTTCACAGCAGATAGGCTTGCTTGAAGCAGTTCTTTCTCTTATTCATTTTTTGATGCAACAAAAATACCAACTGTGTTCATCATTCAAGAAAAGAAACTAGCAGTCAAAAAATTAAAACACCAGACCTGGATCAAATGTTTAATACACCTAAATTGTCAACTAACATAAAATCCAGGATGTGCAACAACTGGAGATCAAGTACCTGGTCCAGCTAAAAACAGTTTAAACTGTGTATAGACACTTTTGCTAGTGTTTCCTCTTAGCTAGATAATTTAAAAGGCTTAGAAAAATCCAGTTAGAAAATGAGATGACTGAGTTTTAGTCAATATTCAGTTCTGATATTAGTGCTATGGTTATTTGTGCCATTCCCAAGCCTTTCCCACAGTATGAGCCATGAGCCAAGGAGTAAAGTCATGAAAAGTCATGATCATTTCTCTGTCCACTGAGAATCGACTTCAGAACAATCCATTTTGGTGAAATAATGAATCTGCACCTAAGTTAGAAGACAGCTTTATATTTATTTCAGAGATAGCATCCTTTAGGACAACATATTATCACTTTTATTATAGATTTATACTAACATACCAGGCAGAACAGAACCTAGCAATGATCAGCTTGCAGCCTTGTCACTGGGTAGGCTGCTGCTTCATCATCATCAACTCCAAGGACACTTCCCTTCCACACACACATTGTTTTAACTTCTTTGCTCTGGCCTTCATACAGGCATCCTTTGACTCTCAATTTCCCCTCAATCCAGTCAAACTTTGCAAGTTAGATAACTCTACAGTCCTTCTGCTTCCTTCCATCATTTTAAAAATCATTATTCACACTTCTGTATCACATGAAATTGTTGAATCCAGTTTAGGATTTTAAACAGGAATTGTATGTCATTCAAAAAACCTATGTGGGAAAGATCCTGCTCGTTGTGATTTTTGGTAGAATTTTGTCCTCTCCTGTGAAGCAGTGAGCTTCACAAAAAAGTTTTGCCTTCACTGTATCCTGTGAGCATGAGGTTATTAAAAGTGTAACAAAGCTTGTTGTCAAAAAAATTCAATCCCTGTGGAAACTTTGCTCACCTTAACACTACTCGAGACAAATATAGAACTTGAGCCTTGTTTTGAAAATCATGGATTTACTTCAGAACTACTTATACTCTGTGACCATCAACACATTTTAGTTGCCATGACTGTCAGTTCTTATCAGGTATGTTCTTTCACCTTTTCTGCATCTCTTGCTCTGTTTTCTTCTTTCATATGAAGAAATCCAAATCCTGCAATATTTACACAGAAGTTTCAGTAGAAATCTAAGTAGTGATAAAGTAGAAACTGAAGAGATCTGGGGCAGTTATTTGTAACCCCAAAAAATCACTGATTACAGTGTGAATTAGATACCCACATAATTTTGCAGATCTGGTCTTTGGCCCGTGGTGGAAAGCAGATACCACATGGTACTTTTTACAGATGGATCCTATAAACTGTGCATCTGTGAATAAGTGTCACAGAGGTATTTCAGCTTCCTTTTGCCAGCTGACAAACAGAAATCAACCGCAGATGTTTCAGCGGGAAGAGGGAGAGAGAGGGAGGGAAGTCAATTCTCAAGGAATACATGGAGCCAGCCTAACCCTCTGGTGTATGAGTTAGAAAAGCAGGCATATGTGTAACTGGGGAATTTTTCCAGACTCATTTAAAAAGATGTGATGAGCTCAATATTGTCAGCAGGAAGTTGAATCCTTCTGTGTATAACATTGGAGCTTGCAGCATCGGAGGTGAATTTACAGAGCACAGTGACTATGAATAACTTACACAAGAGATTTTTATCATACATAATTTCTTATTTTCTCTAAACCTTCCAGGTAGTACTATACTGCTAAAGAGTAGGGGAAATGAGCAGCATTACATTACTTGTTTACATTTCTGTTACTCTTCTGTCATTCCACTATATGAAATCAAATTGGAAAACAGCAAAAGAAACCAATTAAAGAGGAGGATGAGTTCATAAAAGGGTGATTCACCTGTGTTAATGACTAGAGACAAACGTCATGGTTGCATGGATTTTCATATATATATATAGATAGATAGAAAATCTACGAAAAAACCCCACACTAAAACATGTTAAATAAATATATTCGACATGGAGAGTCAAGAATTTTGGTGTCTTTTTAAAGAAGAAACAGTGGAAGATGTCTTGATATATTTTTGTCTCTGCAAGAGAAATAGGAAGCATATTCTAGGTCACATAGTCCTTTATCTTACATGTGGGGGAAACACTCATTTTACATTACTGTTTCATATGCAATGCAGCAATGCAATTCCTTTTGAGAGTGAGCACAAAGGAAATGAGACAGGGAGAAAGGCCATAATTTCTTTACTAGGAGCACATGAGACTGCAGAACTGGCTGATATTTCCTAGGACACCTTGTGTACCTTCCTACAGCACAAAAATTCTTTCTCTCTTACTAAGGGGAAAAGTAGTACACACTCATGGAGGAGTGGTGAAAATGTTAAAGCTATAGTCATCAATTTTCATGGTATCTGTGAGTTTGGATGTCCTAAATTCCCAGCCCTGTTGAACTGCCTTTCATATCTCAGTGACTCAGAACAAGGTATGTCATGACTCTGCTCTGACACCACCTTTCTGAGCCTTTGCTACCAAATGCTCTGTGACCTCCAGGCCAGCTCTTGGGAATCCATGTGCACCCATATATTCCTTTTCCATACTTAACCCTCAAAGAGAAACTGTGGAAACTGTCAGGGAAACCCATTCTGAGAAAAATTTGTCCTTAATTGAGTTGAAGGCATCTAGTGCTGAACTCAGAGCACATCTGGGTTAATAATATAAATTTCTAGCAACTTCTGGTCATAAGAAGAGTTCAATACATGTTCCCTGTAAGACAAGTTATCATGATAAAAGTTACAATCTTGCAATGGAGAGATTAGTACATGCAATGCACAGAAAAAAAAAAAAGAGTAAAAAAGAGATATCTACTGTGCTATGGGAAATGTGTCCATGGGCCATACAAACAACTATCTCTCGAGCCACTTTTGACTGAATTTCCTGTAAAATTCTAATTGCGTTACACATGTTAAATGTCATATCAGTTATTCATTTCCTTTCTGAAAAATGTATGTAAACTCTCTTTTTTTCCCCAACTATTTCCAAGGTAAGGCCAAGGCAAGTGGATTAACCTCTATTATCATATAATTACTTGTATCATAACTTTCTTTGGCTTATTTGCTTTCTTTGGTAATTTCAAAAAGCTCTTAATTAATGTGAATATGAGAGNACTCTTCTTACCTAGAAAGATGATTTCATATTTGGTTTTTTGACTACCTCCTATTGCCTATTTAAAACAAAATGTGATAGTTTATTATATTATACTGTATTATATTATGTAGGAATGATCAAAAATATAGCAGTTGAACTCATGGGAAAACTGAACATTACAATGAATTGTGATCTTGAACTGTATTATGATTTTATTTTTAGGAATTGATGAATATCAAAACACCTCATTTATCTGAAATGAAGTATATACTAATGCACCAAAACATTCATGAGAACATCTGTAACAGCACATCTCTGCTAGGTATATTGTTCTTGATGACTAGCAAATGAAGATCATAGAGAGTTGAGATCAAAAAGTTATTTCTATGATATAACATCCCCTTTCATCAAACCATTCCAAGTGTAGTGCTTCTAATTATATTTGCATATTATGACTAAAGAGCAAGATTCATAAATATAATGAGCCAGAGAAAGTTCCTGTGAAGAAGTTCCTGAAGTGAAGAAGTTATTTTGATTTACACCAGCTAAAGTTGGGCCAGAGGTGCAATTTACAAAAATCATTGATTTCTTTCATTCTTAACTGTTCAGCATCTTAACTGTTGCATATTTTATTGTACTAATACTTCTTACAGTAACTACAATATTAAATTATAATTTCAACATTACGATCCATGAAATCTTGTATACATAAATCAGAAAACTAAACTGAAAGTTTAACAGAAAGATTTATGTACTCACATACTAAATCAGAACTCTGAAATTTAAGATTTTTAAATAAGTTTTATATGCAGCATACATAAATCAGTGCAATATACCTGATTCCGAAAGTAAATGTGCATAAATCAAAATTCTGACAGTATACATTAATGAATCATGGCAAATAAGTTATACTTAGAAAGTGGTTTTAATGTGGCAATTTTCAGTTTTATTTCACAGCAGATAGGCTTGCTTGAAGCAGTTCTTTCTCTTATTCATTTTTTGATGCAACAAAAATACC
Organism: Notiomystis cincta; assembly: GCA_013398075.1. NCBI lineage: Eukaryota > Metazoa > Chordata > Aves > Passeriformes > Notiomystidae > Notiomystis > Notiomystis cincta. Next base: position 48,316 of record VZRX01023122.1, on the reverse strand, counting down.
AACTGTGTTCATCATTCAAGAAAAGAAACTAGCAGTCAAAAAATTAAAACACCAGACCTGGATCAAATGTTTAATACACCTAAATTGTCAACTAACATAAAATCCAGGATGTGCAACAACTGGAGATCAAGTACCTGGTCCAGCTAAAAACAGTTTAAACTGTGTATAGACACTTTTGCTAGTGTTTCCTCTTAGCTAGATAATTTAAAAGGCTTAGAAAAATCCAGTTAGAAAATGAGATGACTGAGTTTTAGTCAATATTCAGTTCTGATATTAGTGCTATGGTTATTTGTGCCATTCCCAAGCCTTTCCCACAGTATGAGCCATGAGCCAAGGAGTAAAGTCATGAAAAGTCATGATCATTTCTCTGTCCACTGAGAATCGACTTCAGAACAATCCATTTTGGTGAAATAATGAATCTGCACCTAAGTTAGAAGACAGCTTTATATTTATTTCAGAGATAGCATCCTTTAGGACAACATATTATCACTTTTATTATAGATTTATACTAACATACCAGGCAGAACAGAACCTAGCAATGATCAGCTTGCAGCCTTGTCACTGGGTAGGCTGCTGCTTCATCATCATCAACTCCAAGGACACTTCCCTTCCACACACACATTGTTTTAACTTCTTTGCTCTGGCCTTCATACAGGCATCCTTTGACTCTCAATTTCCCCTCAATCCAGTCAAACTTTGCAAGTTAGATAACTCTACAGTCCTTCTGCTTCCTTCCATCATTTTAAAAATCATTATTCACACTTCTGTATCACATGAAATTGTTGAATCCAGTTTAGGATTTTAAACAGGAATTGTATGTCATTCAAAAAACCTATGTGGGAAAGATCCTGCTCGTTGTGATTTTTGGTAGAATTTTGTCCTCTCCTGTGAAGCAGTGAGCTTCACAAAAAAGTTTTGCCTTCACTGTATCCTGTGAGCATGAGGTTATTAAAAGTGTAACAAAGCTTGTTGTCAAAAAAATTCAATCCCTGTGGAAACTTTGCTCACCTTAACACTACTCGAGACAAATATAGAACTTGAGCCTTGTTTTGAAAATCATGGATTTACTTCAGAACTACTTATACTCTGTGACCATCAACACATTTTAGTTGCCATGACTGTCAGTTCTTATCAGGTATGTTCTTTCACCTTTTCTGCATCTCTTGCTCTGTTTTCTTCTTTCATATGAAGAAATCCAAATCCTGCAATATTTACACAGAAGTTTCAGTAGAAATCTAAGTAGTGATAAAGTAGAAACTGAAGAGATCTGGGGCAGTTATTTGTAACCCCAAAAAATCACTGATTACAGTGTGAATTAGATACCCACATAATTTTGCAGATCTGGTCTTTGGCCCGTGGTGGAAAGCAGATACCACATGGTACTTTTTACAGATGGATCCTATAAACTGTGCATCTGTGAATAAGTGTCACAGAGGTATTTCAGCTTCCTTTTGCCAGCTGACAAACAGAAATCAACCGCAGATGTTTCAGCGGGAAGAGGGAGAGAGAGGGAGGGAAGTCAATTCTCAAGGAATACATGGAGCCAGCCTAACCCTCTGGTGTATGAGTTAGAAAAGCAGGCATATGTGTAACTGGGGAATTTTTCCAGACTCATTTAAAAAGATGTGATGAGCTCAATATTGTCAGCAGGAAGTTGAATCCTTCTGTGTATAACATTGGAGCTTGCAGCATCGGAGGTGAATTTACAGAGCACAGTGACTATGAATAACTTACACAAGAGATTTTTATCATACATAATTTCTTATTTTCTCTAAACCTTCCAGGTAGTACTATACTGCTAAAGAGTAGGGGAAATGAGCAGCATTACATTACTTGTTTACATTTCTGTTACTCTTCTGTCATTCCACTATATGAAATCAAATTGGAAAACAGCAAAAGAAACCAATTAAAGAGGAGGATGAGTTCATAAAAGGGTGATTCACCTGTGTTAATGACTAGAGACAAACGTCATGGTTGCATGGATTTTCATATATATATATAGATAGATAGAAAATCTACGAAAAAACCCCACACTAAAACATGTTAAATAAATATATTCGACATGGAGAGTCAAGAATTTTGGTGTCTTTTTAAAGAAGAAACAGTGGAAGATGTCTTGATATATTTTTGTCTCTGCAAGAGAAATAGGAAGCATATTCTAGGTCACATAGTCCTTTATCTTACATGTGGGGGAAACACTCATTTTACATTACTGTTTCATATGCAATGCAGCAATGCAATTCCTTTTGAGAGTGAGCACAAAGGAAATGAGACAGGGAGAAAGGCCATAATTTCTTTACTAGGAGCACATGAGACTGCAGAACTGGCTGATATTTCCTAGGACACCTTGTGTACCTTCCTACAGCACAAAAATTCTTTCTCTCTTACTAAGGGGAAAAGTAGTACACACTCATGGAGGAGTGGTGAAAATGTTAAAGCTATAGTCATCAATTTTCATGGTATCTGTGAGTTTGGATGTCCTAAATTCCCAGCCCTGTTGAACTGCCTTTCATATCTCAGTGACTCAGAACAAGGTATGTCATGACTCTGCTCTGACACCACCTTTCTGAGCCTTTGCTACCAAATGCTCTGTGACCTCCAGGCCAGCTCTTGGGAATCCATGTGCACCCATATATTCCTTTTCCATACTTAACCCTCAAAGAGAAACTGTGGAAACTGTCAGGGAAACCCATTCTGAGAAAAATTTGTCCTTAATTGAGTTGAAGGCATCTAGTGCTGAACTCAGAGCACATCTGGGTTAATAATATAAATTTCTAGCAACTTCTGGTCATAAGAAGAGTTCAATACATGTTCCCTGTAAGACAAGTTATCATGATAAAAGTTACAATCTTGCAATGGAGAGATTAGTACATGCAATGCACAGAAAAAAAAAAAAGAGTAAAAAAGAGATATCTACTGTGCTATGGGAAATGTGTCCATGGGCCATACAAACAACTATCTCTCGAGCCACTTTTGACTGAATTTCCTGTAAAATTCTAATTGCGTTACACATGTTAAATGTCATATCAGTTATTCATTTCCTTTCTGAAAAATGTATGTAAACTCTCTTTTTTTCCCCAACTATTTCCAAGGTAAGGCCAAGGCAAGTGGATTAACCTCTATTATCATATAATTACTTGTATCATAACTTTCTTTGGCTTATTTGCTTTCTTTGGTAATTTCAAAAAGCTCTTAATTAATGTGAATATGAGAGAAGCAATTTAAGAGCAGCATGTGCAACATGGCATTGTTTTACAAGAGGGTATTAAGGACTAGGCTATAACCCATCAATTTAGATCTTTAATATTTTTATGCCTGTGTGATAGTAAAGTTTGCTTCTTTGCATAAAATAAATTGAATGGGATTGACACAGTTGCACTTTCTGTTACATAGAAAAACAGCATTTATCATCTTTTTTATGGATATTAACCCCAATGAAAATCAAAATGGATGGATGATAAAATATGTTTAGAAATTACAATAAGCATTTTCATGCATATGAATGTTCTTTTCTTGAACACAGTTGAGTGATCAAATGTTTGCTGCAACTTTTAATGCCTTTTATTAATTTTAACTTTTTTTCCCGCTTGTATTCTACCCAAGAGATTTTGTAATTAAAAAAAAAAAGCCACAAAAACCCAAGACCCCAATATTACCTCATTCCAATACATCTATCTCTTGCACTGGGGAGGCCAGCACTGAATACAGATCTCCAGATGTGTCTCACCAGGGCTGGATACAGGAGAAGGATCACCTCTCTCAGCCTGCTGCTGATGCACTGCCTCCCTGGCCACGAGGAGAGCACAAAGCTCAGACACTCTGCAAGGCCACTGTGACACAGCTCCAGGCCCAGCCCCTGCATTCTGCCTCCACTGTCCCCACTTTTGGGTTCAAACAAGTGGAGAAATTAAAGCAGCATGTCCAGAGCAGTTTGTGTGTTTGTAGAAGCTATACTGTAATTAATGGCAGTCAAATGCTAAACAAAGCTTGGTGGGGGACACAGCGATTTGCAGGATCCAGCCGTGTTCCGTGAAAATCTGGGAGCATCCTGATCCCCACTGAGAAAAAAGCCTGCTACTACAGATGAAACAGCACAGATTCAACAGTATGTATGGCAATTAGCAGGTGCAGCAAACATCAGCTGGTATTTCAACCAGTCCCCTGTGGCGTCAGATTTGGAAGAAACCAGACAAATCTTATTTGTACATTAGTGTTTTGCTCTTTGGGGCACTAAGTTTGATTTGATATTCTTGTGATGTTTGTGCTGTGGAATCATTTGTCCTTTACTCTTGTGAAGAATGGTGGCTCTGATACTTTGTCAAATTTTAGTAATACTTTTATAAGCATCAAAATATTATGAGATTTACGCCTCAGGAAATTAAATGTTTTGAATCTGGCTACTGTGATGAAAATGAATGAAAAATATGGTTCCAGAGAATAGTTATTTACTAAAAGAAAAACAAAGTAGCTGTGTATCTTTCACTTTAATCAGCACATGTTATCTAATTAACATATTCCTTTGTTCTTTAGTCACTGTAATTGTAAAACCAGATTTAGATGTACAATCAAGCCCTGTAAAATGCACATCACTGTTTATGCCCTGCTTTCTCTATGCGTTTCCCCATTTCAACTCCAGCCTCCATACTCCAGTACAATGGCAATTATTACAGAGCAAGACTCAAACCGGTGTCTCAGTCAATCTCTCTTCTATCCTGGAAAATATGAGAAAGTGAGAGAGTGTCAAAACAGGTTATCTTAGGTTATATTGTAAGATGTATTCTATCACCATCTTCAGAAGCTGTTAAAGCAGGTGGGAGAGTGTTCTTTATCTCTTCCATGACCCATCCCTGGTAACTCCTCCAGGGTGATATCTCCTGCTAATGGGCCATCAAGGGATCTCAGCATGACTCATAAATCACACCATCCCACTGTGAGCTGCTCCACACAGGGGGAGGAACCAGCCATTCCTACCTGGATGTCATCTGAGGTTTGGAACACCACAAGCAGCCCTATCCACTGGATTCCCAGAGAACAAGAGCTACATAGCCACCACTGGATCTTCAGAGGAGAACCAGACTCTTCTACAGGATTACTGCTTCAACAGAGCCACATCTGCCACTCCAACAGGACTGCAGCCACCATTTAACTGGACTGCTACCACCACCCTGGCCAACAGGGTGTCAGGCTGTATTCTGACTCTGTCAGTTTAAGCCAGTGTTTTCAACCTTTATTTTAATTTTCCTATTAAATTGTAGTTCTGGCTTGGGGTCTCCTGCTGGTTTTTTTTCAAGCACACACGTGAAAGACTAACTTTCAGATCAAACCTTGATAAGCTTGAGGTCTGGGCCCATGAAGGGCAGACTCAAAGTCCTGCTTCTGGGTCAGGGCAGTCCTTGATATCAATACAGACTGAGGAAAAAATGGGTTTAGAGCAGCCCTGCAGAGAGGGACTTGGGGGATTCTGGTGCGTGAAAAACTGGATATGAACCAGCAGCGTGTGCTGGCAGCCCATCCTGGACTGCATAAAAAGAAGTGGTCAAGAAGAAATTATTTACACCCTCTGCTCTCAAAACCCACATCTAGAGTACTGAGTCCAGCCCAGGGGCCCCAAGTAAAAGAACATCATTAATCTGTAAGGTGGAGGCCAGAGGAGGACCATAAAATTGATTGGAGGGGTGGAACCTCTCCTTTGGAGACAGGAGGAGAGAGCCACCGTTGTCAGCAAGGTGAAGGCTTTGGGGAAACCTTATCATGGCCTCTCAATACACAAAGAGGGCTCTTCAGAAAGTGGAGAGAAGCTTTTTACCAAGGCCTGCAGTAACAGTACAAGGATTAATGGGATTGGACTAGGAAAAGGGTAGCTAGAAAGGTATAAGAGGGTAGATATAAGGAAGAAATTTTTTACTATGGGGTAGGTGAGGCCCTGGCACAGGTGAGCCAGAGAAGTTGTCAATGTCTCATCCCTGGAAATGTTGAAGGCCAGGTGGGGCTTTAAGTAACGTGGTCTAGTGGAACATGTCCATACCTATGGCAGGGAGGTTGGAACTGAATGAACTTTAAGGTCCTTTCCAACCTCAGCCATTCTGTGATTCAGTGACACCAGGTTCTATCTCTTGATTTAGAGGTGGATAGTTACCCGTTACTATGAACAGGAACTTTTCTAGAATGAAACAGAGATGACCTTGAGAAAAATGGCCTCTCTGTCAGATCAGATAGAAAACACCATGATACATCTTAAACTGGAATAAGGGAAGCATTGGTTCACAACTGGTCCTGATTCTAGTTGAATTAAAAAAGACTACAGGTAAATGTTTTAGTACTCAAGTTATACCTCCTGCATCACTAAAAATACAAAGAGGGAAGAGGACTATCATGTTTGGGAATAAATTAGATGGAACAAATAGAACTAGGATTTAAAGGTAAAATGCAGTGTCAAATTTAAGCTAAACATGAATAATCTTCTTAACAATAAGAACTTTAAGACAGTGGAATGTTCTCTTGGGAAAAGGATGGAATCCTCTCACTTCAGCAATGCTCATGGAAAGGGGTTTTAAAGTGTCGTTTGATCTGTGATAGAAAAAAATTGGTGAGTCATTACAATGTACTTTGAAGTCCTGCAGAAGATTTTTAAAAATCTATGCCTTCTAGTCAAATGTTGTATCTGCCTCACTGCTCAGTTCTTGATATGGAGATAACCACAAGAATTTTAAGAACTGATTTTTATGTGATGCCAGTTACCACTAGGATCAGAAACAAAATGTTATGGACAGAAGAACAGATTCATGTGGTTTTCCTACCAACTACCTAAAGGGCCCACCAGGCAGTATAAATTATTCCATCCCACAACTGCATTTGACCTCCTTTCTGCAGTGAAATTGCCCTGGATATGTCTGTTCTGAATGGAGGAAAAGAGCAGCAAGTCAGGTATATATCTTGAACTACCCACACTGGTTATTTAAATAACCTGGCCCAGAAGTGCTGTGGATGATCACAAACCAGTACAGGTTCCAATCACAGCTGAGACATTCAGATTCCACAGACTATCTGCTGCCCCTTTGGCTGCCCCCATGTCCCCTCCCTGTGGAACTCATACTGACCAGACTGCAACAAGGTATTGCTGCTCTTCCCAAAAGCTCTTGTTCTGGCTTCATGATGATACTGACTCAAGAGTCAGCCAAGAAAATTTTTTCTCCACATTTTCTTTAAAATAAAAAAAAATATCTATTCCTGGCTTTTTTGCTGAAATTTGGGGTGAATTGGTGAAAAGAAGAGAAATAGGCAGGGATAAAAAAGATTATTTTTCTCCTAAGAACAAAAGAGATGAAAATTCTATTTTCAAATGAAATATTTTAACTAATTCACAATTTTATCTACTTTACTTATTGCCACAAGTGTCCATGCTGGTAACCTCAGCACAGTGTGAGCAGTCACACCCTGTTTCTGTGGTGATCAATGCAGGGGTGCCTGCACAACCCACTTTTGGCAAATTATCTGTTCTGGTGAGAACGTGAGAGTGTGAGTAGTGGGGATGTGTAAGTACATGTGTCTGTGTGTACATACCAAGTACAGAAACCTGGTTTTTAGAATATTCAACCAAAACCAGTCATGCTCAAGAAGAAAATTATTGTCAGCTGGATTAAATAGTAATAGGTAGGGGAATTAAAAAGAGGATTTGAAACAAAGAAGCAGTCACTAGGAATAGTATAAAAGAAGCATGAACATTCATAACCAGAGGGATAGACTTTGCAGTGGAAAGGACAGAAATGAAACCTGATTTGACAGTGACAGAAGTTGCCCTGGGGCATCACAGTCCCTGCCCAGCTCAGAGGGATGTCCTTGTCACTGTCCCTGCCTGATGCTGGCAGGGTCCTGATTTGAGGAGTGGCTGCTCCCTGCAGGGTATGGACGATGTGTGGAACCCACTGCAGGTCCCACTTTGAGCCCTTTCCCATCAGTGTCAAGTTCCTGGGGCTTCCCCCTCTCCACAGGAGGGGAATGCAGGCAGGGCAGCCCCCATGCCCAGGTGGATGGGGGTTACTGGTTACACCCCTGTCTTGGGGGGTGTGAACATAATTGCATGTGTGCATATGTGATATGAACATTTTGGGACTACTTACAGAACAATGTTTAGGATATTTGGTTTATTATCATTATCATAATTATTTGCATTATTGGCATTATTTGTTTGTTATTTCTTTTGAAAGTGTGTAATACTGCAGATTGTCTGCTGTATTAGATATGAGTGCTGGATGTATTGTTTGCCAATTGACAATTACTTACATATTGTTCAGAAATCAATAAACTGCTTTGATTATTTGATTTAATTTAGACTTTGTGAAATGAGCACTTTTTCCCTTTGTCTATCAGAAAGCATTCAAAAAATTTTTACTGGCCAAAGGAAAACCCTTGCAAAACCTGCCAGAAGGAGGATCTGGAGAACCTACAGGCCTGACCTAAGTGCCCAGCAAGGTTATGGATCAGATCATCTTGGATATGATCACATGGCACATACAGGACGACCAGGAGAACAGACCCAGTCAGCATGGATTTAGGAAAGGCAGGTCCTGCCTGAGCAGCCTGATCTCCTTTTATGACCAGGTGACCTGCCTGGTGGATAAAGGAAAGGCTGTGGATGTTGTCTACCTGCACTTCAGCAAAGCCTTTGATACTGTCTCCTACAATACTCTCCTGAAAAAGCTGGCAGCCCAGGTACCCTCAGTAAATTCACAGATGACACCAAGCTGGTTGGGAGTGTTGTTTTGCTGGAGGTAGGAAGGCTCTTCAGAAGAACCTGGACAGGCTGGATAGAGGAAATGAGACCAATGGCATGAGGCTCAAGATCAAGTGCTGAATCCTACACTTTGGCCACAACCAACCCCTGCAGTGCTACAGGCTGGGGGAAGAGGGGCTGGAAAGGTGCCCAGAGGAAAAGGACCTGGGGGGGCTGTCAGCAGCAGCTGAACATGAGCCAGGTGTGCCCAGGGGGCCAGGAAGGCCAATGGCACCTGGCCTGGATCAGCAATAGAGTGGCAGCAGGAGCAGGGCAGGGATTGTCCCCTGTACTGGGGACTGGTGAGGCCACACCTGGAATCCTGTGCTCAGTTTCTCTCAAGAAAAGAAAGGCATTGAGAGGCTGGAGTGAGTCCAGAGAAGGACAATGGAGCTGAGGAAGGGTCTGGATGTAGAACTTGGTTCCATAGTCTGGTTGGCAAGTCCAAAGGTTGGACTCAATGATCTCAAAGGAGTTTTCCAATCTAAATAATTCTGTGATTCTATGGAAAACTGAAGATTTGAAAAATATTTTCTTAATGGCACAAATATTCATTTATACCACATTATTTCTTCTTAAAGTCTCCAAACATGATGTTGAATACATAAGATAATTTTATATTACTTTCTCTTTAAAGGTTTTTGAGAATTTTTCATAGGAGATACTGACTTTTGCAAAGGCAAAAACAATCCATCAGATTTTGGCAAAGATACATGTTTACCCACAGACACAACATGAGGCTTGTGGTGTTAAAAAAAATCCAATATTCTATTTTATGCATTAAGATAAATTCCTTCCTAGCTCAAATACCAGAGCTGGAAAATGAATTTAAATTCTGTCCTCACAAAACAATAAGATATTTTCTTTCAAAAATTTTCTTATAGATTTTTGCAGAGTGAAAGTGTAAATCATAAGTCTTACAAGAGGATACATGAGTTTACAAAAAGCCTCAGGACAGCTTTCAGTAAGTCTAAATTAGCCCTTTTAAATGAAATCTAGTGTCATTTCACATCATCCTGTGAAATTTTATGCTAGGACTTTGTATGATAAATTGCAACAATATGAAACCATACATCTAAGGAATTCCACTGGGAAATTCACTTTTCCATTTTCTCGAGCTTTTGACTGTGTAGTGATTTTAAAGAGTCTTGTTTGCAAATGACATAGAACAGGAGATATGTTTGGAAGACATTTTCATATGAAAGAAAAGAAGAAGGAGCTCAAATGTCTACAGAAGTCTGTGAAATCCCTGCACAAACTGGAAGCACTATCACATATTCAAGTAATTGTCTTAGGAACATAACACTACTATTGTGAAAATTAGATATTTACTTGTAAATGACTCAGTAAAGGAGGTTTCTATAAAAATCATACTCCATTAAAAAAGAAAAAAAAAAACCCCCCACAAAAAAAAATAAACACAAAAACCCCCAAGAAAATAAAAAAAAAAAAAAAAAAAACCAAAATCCCAAACAAAAAAAACTCAACAAACTTGAAATATCTAAAAAACTTGTGAGAAGTAATCATCAAAATATAATTTCAATGCCATCTCTCTAACTTTCCAATGTCTGATACACTCTACAGTGGAATGAGCTCAAGGTTTGTCACTCAAAAATGTGAGCATTTTCCACACCCTTTGTTCAATTTGATATTTTTTTGTTTTCCAGCTGTGAAAAAAACCTATGAAATCTATGACATAATTTTAAATAGTATCAATTTCTACTGGCCAGCTGAATGCTATCATTCAAATAAACAAGCAAACAAAAAAAAATCAAAATAAAAACCACCTTTCTTCATTCAAAGATTCAGTATGCTTATTTTGGA
>VZRX01023122.1:0-29761 GCA_013398075.1 Notiomystis cincta | reverse complement strand
CACACACACACACACATACACATCCAGTATACTGGGTATACTTAAAAAATATAAAAATCATTGCATAAGCTTGACATTATACCTATGTCAGCACACTCCATCTTTCAAATCCCAATACAGGAAAAAAAATCAGTTATTCATGCACTACATTCAACATTCAGAAGCTATGAAATTTTTCTTGGAGTCAGCCATTATATGGCTCTTCTTTATTCAGATCTCAAGAGGAAAAGAAAGGCCTGTGAGGACAGCAACAATCTGTGTTATGCTGTGTTGAAATTTGGAATTCCTTTGTTGTGCTGTATTAAGTGCCACCATGAGGAAAGATGAGGTCAAGGGGAAAAAAATCATGCAGGATTCCACAAGGCCATAGCTTCCTTTGCAGTGCTGAAGCTCAGATTGTCTCTGTGAAAAAGCTGTTAGACAAATACACAAAGGGCATTTTAAAATCATTTTAATAATAAAATATATGTCAGAACCATACTGGAAACTAGACTTCAGCTCAGTGAACTGTGTTTTCATGCATTATACAATGCCAATTGCTATGCAAATAGCTATGAAACAAAGTTAAGTGTAATTTAGGAGTTCAGTGTTTCACCAAGCAAGTGTCAGAAAGTACTTGGTGCATTATATTAAAAACATCTTATGACAATTAAGATGAACAGGTACAGAAAGGCTGGGGAACAGAAGAGACCACTGAAACTCCATTTTGATTTATGGAGCAGAGATTGCCTTCAACTCAAAGATTACCTTCAATTTCAAAAATTTTTCTGGGATTGAAGACACACTTGAGTCTTTAAGAACTCCTTAAGAATCTAAGGAGTAAAACACACTAAAGATGTGGAGACCCTTTTCCATAACAACAAAAGATTTAAGCTCATGTGTTTAGGTAAAAATTAATTTCTTATTTTGTTAAATGCAATAGAGATTGCACATTTCAGGACAAAAAATATCTATAGCCTGTTTTTATAGTATGACTTTTCTCCTCAAACACCTGTATCATGATTGTCCAGTCATGCACACTCTCTGTCTGACATTGTGCTTGGCCACTAATTTAACTTACACCAGCATCTTCTTGTGGTAGAGCAATCTGCACATGGTGGAGGGACTAATTCATCATCCCTTTGGGTGGCATGAACTTGCCTGAAGCAGGCCTGGCACCAACTTTGCCATGTCCAAGCTTTTCTAAAGGCATTTCAGCACATTTTTGCCCTTAGATATGCCTCAAAGGTCAGTATTTCTGCTCTGCACTACTGTCTCTGTCATACTAAAAAGACAGAGAGAGCAGAGGACCTGTGTTCACTAAGAAGTGTGAAGATGCTGGAGAGGAATCCCCTGACAGATAGTCCCAGTGGTAAGAACCTGCCTAATGCCTTCTGCTAGCAAGGAAACCAGTTTATCCAGGTGCCAAGACTTCTTTTTCAGTTGATTCAAAGAAGCAGAAATTTGTTGTATTTATTTTATGAAATAGTAAAACAGTGCTACCTGTGATCACAGAACATGCCAAACAGGAAGGGAACTATCAGGATCCTTCAGTCCAACTCTTGGCCTGCACAGGGAACCCCAGGAATCACACCATGTGCCCAAGAGCATTGTCCAAATGCCTCCTGAATTCAGTCAGGCTTGGTGCTGTGAATGCTGCCCTGGGGAGCCTGTTCCAGTGCCCAACCACCCTCTGGGTGAAGAACCTTTTCCTCATATCTGACCTAAACCTCCCCTGACACAGCTTCAGGCCATTCCCTCAGGTCCCGTCACTGACACAGAGATCGGAGATCAGTGCCTGCCCCTCCTCTTCCCCTCTCGAGGAAGTTGTAGCCGCACCGAGGTCTCCCCTCAGTCTCCTCCAGGCTGAACAGACAAAGGGCTCTCAGCCTCTCCTCACATGGCTTTATCTCTAGACCCTTCACCTTCCTCATTGCCCACCTCTGGACACCTTCTAACAGCTGAAATCTATTTTATATTGCATTAATATTTTATATTGCATTAATATTTATATTTATATTCTGCACACAGAACTGGAGGTGAGCCACACCAGTGCAGAGTAGAGCGGGACATGATGTGTTAATAAAATAATAACTGGGTACACTCACATCTTGCAGTTCTTCTCCTCCTGCCTCAAAAGAGACTTCTACAACACTAACTTTATCTCTAAGGACAAGTTCACAATGTCTGATGTTTGGTTTGGGGATTTGTTTTTGTTTTTTTTTTTTTTAATATATTATCCACAGAGTTTATCTAAAAGAAGGAAGGCCAAATTAAAGGTCAGAACTGAATAGGAAGAAACAAAACAAAGGTAAAACTTGTCTCCTTCCTTAATCTCATGGGTCCTTGCAGTCATGGACGGAAAAAATACATTCTTGTCTTTTCAGATGCCTTTAGATGCAAATCATTAGTCAGGACTGCAGCGAGGTAAGGTGAGTGACAGGGTGGGTCTCCTGGCACTTGGCAAAGGCTGATGTGGCACCTGTCAGCCCCAAGGAGAATTGCAGCTTTGGGCTGCTGCTTGGGGTACAGTGGGCACACAGTGTGCTAGGAAAAAATATGCAAGAAATTCTTGCTTGCCTGTAATTCAGGCAAAATTCAGTCTCAAGTGAATATTGAGTGAAGCCAGAAACATCTGCTAAAGCTGCCATGGGAACTCTGGTTTCAGAGTAATGTGTGCTGAGAGAGGAGAGGAATGGAGGTTCAACAGGTGCCTCATGGAGACGAGTGACTTTTTCAACATTTTATAAAAAAACCTTCATAAAAACGAGTTAAGGACAAGAGATCCCAGAAACACTTACTTAAAACAATTCGAATAGGGCAAAAGGTATTACATAAAGAAGAAATGTCATGTTGGAGGTCTTAGGGGAAATGGATCAAAAATACTTTAAGATCACACAAACGGCAAAGTTCAGGTAAAAACAAAGTCAATTACAGGCTTGAATGACAAGAAAGGATGGTGTTAGAAACACCCAACATTTTCAGAATTCAGATGACAAAGATGAGGTTAGAAATATTTTGACATACAGGAAGTCTAAGCACCATCAATATGATGGTAAAAGTTATAGAATGGGGTCAGTCCAAATATCTCAATCAGATAACAAATTATGGAAGAGTCATTGGAGTCCCTTCTACACAAGAAACAAAGAAATTAAATCCAACAGAATACAACTAAAATAGCTAACCTGGAAATGTAATTAGATTGTTAAATGTGGAAATTGTCACAGGCAAAATGAGGAACTGGACAAAAAATCCCCAAAGTGCTGAGTGTTCATGTGTAGTTGTATTTGCAGAGACTAGATCTCTAATTTTAATTGAAAATTTTACAGTAAAGTAGTATATATTATGACCTAAATACAACCTGGAAATATACATGGGTTTGACTTCCAGCATCCTTTATGATCTAATTTTAACTAAGCCATTAACTGGTGTGACAGTTTCTGTCAGACAAAATTCTTTGTTAGGTCTTCATTGCTACATAACATCAGTACTACATAACAATGAATATTAATGCCATAGATGAATAACTATGAAATTATTTAAAGATAACAATCTTTGAATGCCAGATATTACTACTGTAAGCAAGGGGCAAGAAGTATCTCACAGAAAAGTGGGTTGGTATGTAACAAACCCTGTGGTTTCACCCTCTGATAACAAGATAGCTGCACAGCCTCTATTTTTAAAGAAAGCAAATTCCTTCTCACCTTCTTTTTCTGTGAAGAAAATTAAGCAAGACAAAGTTTGTGCTCCTTCTTTCTCTATTCACAGTCAAGTTGAAAATAAGCAGCATATTAAGAACACCCAAACAGTGCATGTTTTATTTCTGTTTAGCAGATAAGCCATTCTGTGTGAAAGTTTTCACTCTGGAAATTGTTATTGCATTCTGCATATGTTACTCTACAGTTTCAGAGGAAAAGATAAGCTTATCACCTTAGTTTTTATTTCACTTTTTTCTACATTAGGATGTCTATGTCTCCATCCTGCTTCTCCTCCATAAACAGTTTCACTGCATTAAATGAGAAAGGACAGGAGAATACATAAATTTTCTCTGCCTTTGAAATCACACTGCTTTTAACCTAAAGGAATCTGGGTGTTTCCACTCTGCCCTGAGCAGCTTTAAAAGTGAGAGTGGAAGGTGACAACATAAACTGTTACAATAACTCTCTTAGGAGCTGCCTTGCTGCAGATGGATTTGATAGCAATGTTTGTCAGACTTCGAGCTCTCCTGCAATCCATCAGGTAAGGACAGGCTTGGGTGAGTGTCCTGAGTGCTGATCATAGCAATTGCAGCAGCAAACTGTTTCTAATCTGACCAAATGGCCGTGAATAGGTGTTATTGCTTAATGAAGAGATTATGTTATTAAATACTCTGGCAAGTTTTATTTTTCTATTTTTTTTTCTTTTCTGAAACACTGTACTACTGTGAATGGCAAGTATTCCTTGTGTCTGAAAAAAGGAGGTAATTGCAAAAGGGCAAGGCCATATCATAACCACAAATTGAACAATTCTGTTACTACAGATTAGACGCCTGGAAATTATTCGATGTTAAGTAAGAAGCAATATCTTTTTCCTCCTGCCCCCTAGGACAAAATATTGAATAAAAAACATTTAATTAAGGCTATTCTCCAGGCTACTGAATTGTTTCCATTAAATGTCCAGCTCTCCTGACTTCTGCTCATTTTGGGAAATTAATTGAAAGCAATTATGTCTTAGAACTGTTTTGTCTTTTTGCTTTAATCAGTTGACTCCTATGCAGGTCTCCTACCTCTTAATGATGATATTTTATCCTGTAATCAGTGCATGAGATGTTCTTTATATTGATATGTACTTCAAGCTGTGTCTATTTGTTAGTTTTTTGCAGAGTTAAAGAGCATCCTATTTCAACCTGAACAGACTTTAGAAAAAGTATAGAAATTTAATGTGAGTATTTTCCAGAAGAACTAGCAGAGGTATTATTTGGCTTTATTTAAACATAGTCTGATTTTAGGTTTTTTGTTTGTGTATATACATATACATATACATATACATATACAGATATATATATATATATATATAATGTGTGATATATATATATATAATGTGTGTGCAGGTGGAGAGGAGTGGAAAGAGAACATTGTGGTTAACCTGTGTCATCCAGGAAAGGACACAACACACTGGTAGTAAGTTGTGTTTTGTAGAGGGGTAATACCTACACTTTAGATCCAGTCAATGAAAAATGACAGAGATCTTACTTCTAATTTCATATACCAATTTTTCCCCCTCAAAACTGAATAACAACCACATCAGCATTGGATTTTAATATCTTTATATATTAATATATCTTATCTCAAAACCAAGGCTCCTTTCACAGAGAGGTCCTTGGAGAAAAGGAATATTTCCCTTAGGGAAGTATTAAGTGTCACATCTTTAAGCATACATAGTCTCAATGACTGCACTGGAATCTCTGACTTGCACATTTAGATTCAAAACTCAAAAATGCTCTGAAAGTAGGGAAGCTTATCAGGCTAATATTTGAAAGCTGTGGGTGCTCTACCAGATCATACCTTTACTCACATTATAGTATTTTTTAGTTGTAAGAACTGCAAAAAAATCCCATTTAAATACAAAAGCAAGGTGGATGTTAAAAAATATCAGCAAGACTCTAAAGTGCAGTGAGACAGGACAATAGACCTGGCAGCTGAGAATTGCCTTGGATATTTTAACTGTAGTTAAAAATCACTCAGGTGCAATTCACCATTTTTTATAATGAACATATATCATTACTCTGTGAAAAATATCCCAGATTTAACACCCCAAAGGACTAAAGGATAGATAATGCACCAGGTGAAGCTTTACTGGAGGCAAGTTGAATGTCCATCCCAAGTCCAAATATATGCATAAACCATTATGAGATTAATATTTCCTTTGCGATTCAAGGCACATCCCAGTTTAACCTTTGCTTAATTTTTGCAGTATATTTAAGTACATTGCTGAATCAGTGCCTCATGTAGAATAATTACATTGATGGCATTTGACTTGTATCAGCTGGAAGCCTGGAGGTTCAGTTTTCCCCAGCACTACCCTTTGAAGTAATTACACAGGCTTGATATTGCTAGAGGTACCCAGACCCAGTGGATTTCAAGATGTAGCGGGTATTTCCCACCCCCATCTGATTGTTCATATAAGATTCTCAAAAGAATAGCTGAGAGAAGAGTCCCTTCCAGCAGTTTTGATTGACATATAGCCTCTAAGAGTAAATTTGGCTGCTGGATCTGATATTAAATGGCTGCATTTAGCTGTTACACTGAGATGAACTGAAGTCTTTGAAGCCTTCTGTTTCATATTGAACCAAGAATGTCTAAAGCACAGTCACACAGAGGACTCTGGTCTCTGACCTGCACCACAGCCAGGTGCTGTCCCTAGAGCTGCACATCTGCAGCAGCTGGCCTGGGCCCCACAGTGCCCTCAACCTCACGCCTCTCTTGTAGGCTGGCACTTGGCATGACCTCACACCCCACAGCCAAGCTGGCTTGCTGTTCATCTGTGGTCATGCACACAGATCACTAACACAGAGTATACATGCATTTAAAACAACTGGAACTGGGATTCAGTGGGAGGATAGGATAAACTGTGCTGCCAGTAACCTGTTTGGGCATACTAGTCCCTTTAAATCTCCTTTTCCTTTTATTTTCTCGTATCTGTGCCTCTTGTGCCTACCTTGCTCCTTCCGCTAAACTATCCTTAAAACACCCCATAAAAGGTTCTACACAATCCCCAAATTCTCTTCCATCCTGTATCCTGTAGGCAGGAGTCTACTTTAGTTTACATGGTGGTGCAAAGAGAGTTTCTTTCACTGATTCATATTTGTGGGTTATAAACCCAGTTCAGTGGTCCGGTCCTTCCCCTTTGATAGTTTTAGGGACAGCTGATTCAGTGTTCTGTAATTTTCACTGATTAGATTTTCACTGATGAGGCAACTAGAAGCCCTGCACCTGTCCCTGTTCCCCTGGTCCTTGTGGGGTCTCTCTGTCTGACCAGCACAGTCTTTCCCTAGGAAACCTAGGAGTCATGCTCCTTCCCTTCAGTTTCCTTTACCTTTCCTTCAATTTTGGGCCTGGTGGTGTGTGTTAATTTAACATCACCTGGCTTTTAGTGGGGGCAGAGAAAGCCTGCTTCTGAGAGAGGAGCTCCTTGGAACTTCTACTGTGTCCAGCAGAGCCAATCTCTGAAGGCTCTGACAATGGACATATTGGCCAGCCCAATTAGAGGAGTTGGTAATGCCTCTGTGATAACATATCTCAGGAAGAAGAAAACAGCAGGAAGCTATTTTTCTTCCTTAGAGGGCTGTGTAGGCACCAGGGCCCTCCCAGCTCCTGGGGTGGCCCCACGGCTGAGGCTGGGAGCAGCCGGAGCCAGGAGTGGCCACATGGTTGCTGCAATCCCAGAGCCAGGAGCGGCCACACCATCTCGGCACAGCTCGCAGTGAAGTTTGCCTGCTCAGCCACCTTTAGCCAGCCATGTTGTGAACTCAAGGGCAGAAGCAGCAGCAGCTGTTCCTTTTCAGCACCCTGCACAAGGAGAGGCGCTGAGCGGAGCCGGCGGCCGGCGCAGCTCGCACGGTGCCGGCTGGGACCAAGTGACCGGCAGCGAGAGGCACGGCGAGCAATTCCCCTATGAGGAGCCCGGAGAGGATCAGCCTTTCAGCGCTGCAGAACTGCATAAAAACTTTCCAATTGATAGAACTTGAGAACAAATGAACCTACGGACACCAATTCTCTCTCAAATCAGAAAAAAGAAAATGTGACGACGTGAGGACAGCAATGCGGCAACGCTAAGGAGGGAGGAGGACTTGGAGCTGGAATTCTTCTGCAAGCCGTGGTGAGGACGATAATACAACAAACTGTTTCCCTGTAATTCATGAAGTGCATGGGGGGAAGTAAAATTCACCCACAGCCCCTGAGAAAAGGTGCTCATGCTGGAGCATGTGGATGCTGAGAAGCTGTGATCTGGTGAGAAACTCAAACAGAGAGAAAAGACCCTTGCTCTCAGAGATAGAGGAAGAGGACCCTTGCTTCCAAACTAGAACAGCTCATCCTTAAAAGACTACACCCCATGAATTAATGACCCATGAAAACAGTTGTGGGAAGACTGTTTTGCCTGTAGGAGGGACTCACGTTGCAGCAGGTTTGGGCAGGACTGCTCTCGTGCAAATTAGAACCATGTTGGAAAAGTTTATTGAGAACTGTCTCCTGTGGAAAAGACCTCACACCATACCAAAAGAGACTCCCCTCCCTAAGTGAACTGAAAAAAGACTTTTAGAAGGGACAAACTAACTAAACCTCCCATGTTTTGTCTCCCTGCACTGTCAGCAAGAAGAGAAGGGGGGCAGGGGGTTTGGGGGAGGAAAGGTGTTCTAAAGGTTTGTTTTACTTCTCATTATCCTCTTTTAATTGTGTTAAT
Source organism: Notiomystis cincta (assembly GCA_013398075.1). NCBI lineage: Eukaryota > Metazoa > Chordata > Aves > Passeriformes > Notiomystidae > Notiomystis > Notiomystis cincta. The sequence goes on along the minus strand of VZRX01023122.1, from coordinate 21,343 downwards.
AAATTTTGCTTTATACCTTTTAAGTTTTGAGCCTGTTTTCTCCTTAAAATGTTTCTTCCCAATCCTTACCTCAAGTCATGAACCTCTTTAGTTGTTCTTTCCCCTTCCTCTGTCCAACTACAGCAGAGAAGAATGAATTAATGCTTTTTTTTGTGAGTGCCTGGCTTCAAGCCAGTGTCAAACCACAACGTGGTGGAAGCACTCTTTTATCTATCACAGGTAAACCTTTGCACTTCCTATTTCCACCCGTGTATTCCAGTCAGGACTATAATTTCTAAGACATCTTATGGGGTGAGTAGAAGGAGGTGACCTCAGAAGATACCTCCATGTTACTTAAACATGAAGATACTACTTAGTTGACCTTTATGCTCTGTCTTTTGTAGCTGGGGACGTGCTTTGCTCTGTGCACTGTATATTTGAGGTGTTTCAGGAACCTGTGTTAGCCAACAGAGTAAATAGTGCAGGTTACTTACTCCCAGCTACACCAGTAAACTTTCGACACAGGAGAGCTCAGTAAAAGGTACAAGGATTTGGGAATGGCAAATAGTTGCACAATAATAGCACTTTTTGGTGACTGGCCTCATCTACTGTCAGGAATTTTTCCTTCTGTCTGACATCAGTTACATTTCCTAAATACTCTCAATCTGGGCACACATATTGTGAGCACCACTTGTGAACTTTGGGAAGGATTTAGGTCAGAGATTAATGTACTTTTGGAAGAAAAGTTATGTTAATCCTTGTGGTATTGTCTATTGATAATATGTTAATCCTTGCAGTATTGTCTGTGGATAATTTAAAGAAGCCAAGAAAAATGAATAAATTTTGCTCTAGGGGGAAAAGCATATAATGACAGCTTCTTTTGTCAGCCACCAACCTACTGGGCTGATGCTGCAACTGTAGAAAACAAAAATGATTCTCAGTGACCTAGAATGTGAAGACAAGTTTGCTAGTTAAGACAAAGAACCATAGGGGGAAAAAAAGTCCAGCAAGATGTGGTTTAGTGATGTGCATGCATGTGTTTAATGCTCTCCATCAGAGGAGAGAAAGCATACATCTAATTTCACTTTTGAGATAGTAGCAGGATCACAGTGCTACCAGTAAAAAAATGCTCTAAGAGTATTTAAGGGGAATATTTGAAGATATCTGTTATGTGATAGAAAGATGAAGGATTTTTTCACTGGATAAGATACAAAAAAAGTATTTTAAAGATTCCACTTTTCATTCTATAGAAAATTAAATAATCTTTTAGATTTGATTTCTTTTTTAAACAATATAAAATGTTTTGCATAGACATATAAGGGGAAATCTCCTGGTCTGCACTGTTTTCTTTTCCACATTTCCATGGGTAAGACCTTAGAAATTAGGAGTTGCTGTTCTGTAGCAGAAATCAGATCTACAAAAGAAAACTGTGACTTTTAAGCACTTTTTAAATACAACCTGAAAGGCTACAGTGCTAATGATATTCTAATGCTTTCTAATGATAACTAATGCTGTGCTGGCTCTTACTGGGTGCTCTTTTCCTCTGTAGTTAATAATATAAAAGATATTTGAGAAACTAAGGCAACAGAATCACAGTGAGCTTCTGTAATGCAGAGAGCAGCTGAGAGCCACCGAAAACCCATCAGCAATAACACCATCAGATTCTAGAGACAAGGAAGGGTTGACAGTACAGCATTAAGCTATGTGGTGACTATTCTGTCATGTAACAGTCCTTTAGAGCACCAGGTTTACCTTTATAAACTGTAAGTGTTCATCCACAGAAGGGCTAGGTTTTCAGCTTCAATCTGCACAGTTTCATAAACTGACTGGAAGAACCTGATTTGGGCTTACCAAATCGAGCTACTTTAAGTTGTGACAACCTATCCTGGAAGTAAGTTCTTTTTTTGCACCAGTTTGTTATCAGAAATAAATTACATGTTTTGAACATTTACCTGAACTGATAATTTTTCCTTTTTTTTGGTAGCGTGTGTGTGCACATGTACAAGTTTACCCCAACTTGAGGGGTATTTTTATTATTAATAAATGGTACTACTACAGTTTTTCCAGGTTTGTATACCTACATTGCATTGTTTTTTAAAACTATATTTACCATTACATGTGAATAATACCCTCTTTTAAAAATTTGAGCTTTAAAAAGGTGAATGATTCCTACACCTCATAAATCTCTCCTTTGTAGCCCAACAAGAACTCAGGCTTAGATGTTTGCTTTAAGAATGAATACAGGATATCTACAGATCAATTTTTCGTGTTTGGAGTCAGCTCTGATTCAATGTGAAGTACACATCTTCAAAGACTTCAGTTACTAGTAGTGTAATGGTTAAATGCAATTATTTTACATCAGATGCAAGCTGCCAAGTTCACTCTTAAGAGGCTACATATCTCCCAAATAAAAGCTGCTAAAAGGACCTTTTCCTCTCTGCTGCTATACTCTTCTGAGATTCCCAAATGAACCAATTCATGCCAAAAAGTTTTCAGTCAGTGTTAGCACATGTACCCCAATGCACTCAAAAGGCAGTGGATTAATTCTTAGAATTCTAGTCAGAAGTCAAAAACAGCTGAAGACCACTTCAGCTTAGAAACTCATTAGGTATGATCTAAACTCATTATGTATGATCTAAACTCATTATGTGTGATCTTTCAAGCAACTGTCCATAGTGAAGAGGATTTTCTAGTCTCAGCCACTACCACAGCTGACTAAAACCAAAGGAACAAGAGCTGACTTGAACTGCATTCTTTTACCCAGAGCCTGCAGTGGAGTTGCTGCTCTGCTATTCTTGTAAATGTAACTTTGAGCACCATCAAAAGTGACTAATGGCACAAACACAGAGTAATAAAAAGAAAGAAAGAAGAAGCAGTAACTCAAAACCCCATCCATTTTACAGCAATCTAACATTTCTGACTTCTAGGGATTGATTCTTTGTTGTCACATTAACACAGGACAACATGTATCAGCTAACTAATTTCCAGTTTTCTGCTATTAAAATCCAATATGCTTCCTTGGAATCTATTACTAAATCTGGCTTCAGTGGGCCAAAAAGGCTCAGCTGAGAAATTTTACTGGAATTAGATTTTTGAAACTGTGGGGCATAAGGTATTCTCTTCCTCTTGAATTCCCAGTTTAATTACATTATACTAGGCATACTGACAAGAGAAAAAGCATCTTTCTAATAAGCACTTTTAATCTATACAAAAAAGAGTAGCTGTGGAGAGCTCTGTGGGGCCATAGCCTTTTACACAGCCTTTTAAGGTTACTCCTGTTCATTAGGAAAAAACCACACATGAATAATTAAGGAAAAATGGAGAGAGAATCTAGCCTTCCTGCGTCCTAGCTGAATATACCAATGCTTTTTGTTGGCGTGTAGTAACCACTGCCTACTGCAATGGATATTTTAGAAATCTGAGTATGTACTTCTGTCATTTGTTGAGTCAGACTGCCAGAATAGATTTTTGAATTTAGTTTTGACAAAAACTAAACTAACTTCATCAGTTTGTCAGGCAACTATACTTATTCAGTCTTATTTAGGCTGATTTTCATCAGGAGAGCTCTCTGTGCTATGCAAAAATGAGAAAACAAATCATCAAGTGCAAAAATGAATATGGAAAATGGGAATTTTTTTTCCTCTTTAAGCAGGGGCATTAGACATCAAGACTGGAATAGAAAAGTCTAGATTTTAACATCTCCTCCATACCACTCAGAGTTACTCTTGAGCGCAGGGGACAAGGACCCTTCCTCTCTTTAAGTAGCAAATTGACTTAATCAAAGCTTCACTGAGGGAGACCAGAGCAACTCAACTCAGCAAATTTATCACTCAGGAAGTGGACTGTATTTCCCCAAGCTGTTTCTTTTGCTTGCAAAAGGACCACATTTGCTAGTCTATACTATCAGAAACCCGTGGTGTAGAAGCTGTTGCAGAAGTGTGGAAGTTGCTAACACAAGTTAGGCTGAGTTTACAGATCCTTCACATCTGGAGAACAGGAATGTGAATCTGTGACACCAACAGGCATTAGCATGGCATGCAACACATGAGGCTTGGTACCACAAGGGAGGAAGTAACTTTAGGCAGCCATCCTGATGCATTCAAGTTTTCTACAAAATTTCTAGACACATCAGTTTCTGCTTCTGCACGAGCCTGGAAATATGATTCAGTCTTCACAGATGATGACATATTCCAGTCTAGTTCATTCTCAATTCATTTTGGGTTTGCTAAATTAAGTTTTCCCTCTGTAGCCCTTTCAGAGCTCAGTTCAGGAAGATTCTTCCACCTGTCTCTCTTACCAAAGCAGAAAAAGCAGAAAGTGTGTCTATTTTCCTGGCTGTTTAGCTTCATTTGACCACCTCTCTGTTACAGAAGGGAAATGCTTTACATTATATATTAATGGCAGAACATTTAGTGATGTGAGACAGACATGAGGATAGAAACATTTTTCTGTTATTTTTTAATTTTCTTTTTTTTTTCATTTTGAATAAATATTTTAGTCCTCAATCAAAACCTTTTTGTGCTGACAGATGGCCCTGATTTCTCCCTAGTTCACAGCAGGTTAAATCAGGCAATAAAATTATTATACACTGAGTGAGAAGGGTGCAGATTAGGAAGGAGAATTAATCACATAATTTTTGAAGAGGTAGTTCCCTTGATGTAGCACCTGTGGAGGGGGTCTCCTTTCCTCTTATTTTCTCTTTTTAGGCTTCTTCACATTTTTTTCCTCTTGGTTTAATATTAAGGTTTTAAAATAAAGCAATTTGAAATTGTTTTTCCTCTTCAGCTGAGCTCATATTTCATTAATACCTGCTCAGTAACAAAGACTTTGCATGATTTACCCTCACTGAATGCTTGCTTAGACTTCCTTTAAGCAGCAGGAATTGCTTATTGGTGTATACTTGGTTATGCCCTTTTCTGTCAGAAAAATGTGTGGAATACTTCCTTGACTAGATGGAGAAAAAATAGGTGCATCTTACTGTGATTCTGAAATAAAAGTCTGCTTTGATACTAGAATACATATGAGAGAGCACTTTCTTGCAATAAAAGCTGGCAGCTGAGCTTTCATTACCTAGTCACAAAAAATGACATCTGGACTGAGACAAAGTCAGACACATAGATGAAGAGAAGTTAAAAATTACTAGATCAGAGATAAAAATTGAGGTAAAACCGTGACCAAGAGGTGATGAGTGCCAAAGACAAGGGGAGTAAATTTCCCTGCCAAGGGATATAACCCTGAATAGCAAAGAATTCAGGTCTCTAAAGCCTACAGATTATCTATTTTCTGTATGAGACTAATCATAAATTTATCTGTGCCAAAATGGATAAAAATATGTGCATCCAAGTCTCAGAGCTCCTACAGCCACACAATGGAGCTCTGCAGAGCCCAGGGTTACTTTCAGGCCAATATTGCTCGAGGCTAAAATGAAATTAGCAGCATGGGCCTGATAGATCTCCTCCTGAAATAAAGTGGAAGCTTTCCATTCACATTTAGGAGAGCTAGATTCAGCCTGATATTTATTTCTGAGATCCAGTATACTGACCATCCTCAATATTGCCCTTTTGGTGCAAATCAAATTAATACCTGAGCTTTTAATTTACAGATGACATGACTCCCAAAGCTACCATGAAAAAAGGGTATCTACCCCTGCTTCTCTATCCAGCCTCATGGGTCCTAGGTACAAATTACCTGAAGAAATTCAGACATTAAAACTCTGTGTCTTCTTTGTCTTTTTCTCTGTCAAATATTGTAGAAATTTATTTTGCAAAGAGGTGCATAATAATGAGTTTAAACATTGCACCTTTTAAACTGAATCACACAGTGAGTAATGTGGTTTGGGATAAAATACCAGGGAGGTTGGGGATTAGAGGGAATGATTCTGGATTTAGTAGTACACATTTTAGCATGTAACTGAAAGTATCAGACCACCCAATAATTGTCTTTATTGCTGGATTTTCTTATCTAATTATGAAAACACAGTAATGTTATCACTTTGTGGAGGTAAGAGGCTCCTGTTCTTGCCAAATGTTGCACAAACTATTAATGTTTGTGGGGGGAGGTATGTACAAAGACCCTGTCTGTATCACCTCTATTCACATAAATTAGCATTTTACATACAAAAATAGCCTCTTAACATCTATCCCAATGTCATTGCAAAGGGAGCAGCTTGCAAATCTTGAGTTTAATGTTTTATTTTAAGGACTAGTAAAACATTTCTAATGTATTTTTAAAACTCATTGGTATTCTCCTCCTCACAATCAGTGAAACAGTCTGTTGCTAATGTGGAATGAAGTGCTATTTTACCTGCAAAAAAGATGTTATTGCTTTAAACAGGCTTGGCCAAATCAGCTTCTTAAATCTTAACTGTGCAAGGCAAAAGGCTGAAAGATAGTTTATCACTGTCTGCAACAGGTGTGCTACCAGCCAATTTCGTTCGTGTTGAGCTGGCATTCAAGAATTAACTGCAATAATGGAAAGAGATTCTTACTTAATTTGTAGTCCAACTAATTGTTTCATGGTTTATGAGCTCAGCATTTCAACAAACAGGAACAAAGCCAAATTCTGTTCAGAAACTAAGTGCCCCTGCAAGGCTTCAAAATTTATTTTTCTGTTTAATGACCATTATTTCTAATATCTCAATTAAAACGTTTTCTGCCTTAAAATCTTGGGGTGGAAAAGTGTTGCAAAAATAGTATTTTGAAAACATTAACACTAAACCTTAGTGTGAAAATGACTGCTTTCTACAAAGAACTAGAGACAAGGTGATGCCTTTCAGGGGATTAGAAAGGAAGTGTTCTTAAAATAAAATTGGGTCAGTTTCATTGACTTATTCACCCAAAGCCTTCAGTGATTGTTCAAAATATCATGTTGCAGTCTTTCATCTGCCAGTGAATGCTCTGCTGCATTCAATCACCATAATTCAGGTTGACTCAAACACAGTTGCCAGGTTCAGAACCTGGAGCATCCTCTTGAAAGGCAGGGTTTTATTTTCCTTTTATTTTTAAATGCCATCTAAACAATGATCAGGGTAGCTATTTCTCTTAAATTCTTGTCCAGAAATGTAAGGGCAAACACAGTAATGAAGGGATCAGGAGGTATATAGGTGATCATTACAGAATGATCCACTTTTATCTGCCATAGAAAGAATAAACCTGAAATAGGTTTACAAATTTCTTTGGAAATGTTAGGATTTCAAGAGGCCAAAGCACAGAAGTAAGGAAAGGGATGTGCAGTTATCACTGCCATTTGTAAAAGTCTTTAAGCAAAGCTGATGGTAAAAGGAAAACTTTGTGATTCAGGGTACACCTCTTGTGGGAAGAGAACTTTCCTGATTCAGATCTCCTCCAAAACACAGGTAAACAAGACTATAAAATATGTTAGTGAGGATTACAACATAGGCTTGTGTCTCATTCTTCCACCAAGTGAAAGCCCTTCAAAAGACAATAAGTACAGATTTATTAAGAGAAATCCTCTGGGGGGGAAAGTTAGTATGGCTGTGTAAAAGCTAAACACAAAAACCCTATTTCAATATTGCAAAGGTGCTTAGGTTAATGACATTTAGAAGGAATATAGCTAATATTATTTCTTAGCTTAGGAAATTGAGACACAGATGATTTACTTATTTGCATATAAATTACATTAAAAATTGTTTAACCAAGGCTTTTGGCCCCATAGAAAATGAAATTAAATTAAAGGGTTTTTTTGTGGTTTTGGTTTTTTTTTAACCTACAGGAAGAAATCTCTGGGGGTTTTGTTGTTGTATTGGTTTCTAGATGTCAACTTGGACTTCATTAGAAGTCTGAAGATTCAATATCAGTAAGACACAAAATGTTGTGAATTATTAATTCAGGTCCTCTGTCTCAAGCTATTCAGTTTGGATGTCTGTATCTTTCCACAAGCATCCTTTGCAGCTTAAGCCACACAAAGGTGGGTGAGAGAAACTGTGAATTAAAGGCAGACTTCCCTATGAGAGGATAAAAACCCTGAATGTGGAGGTGATCCTTATTAAATAAGCTCAATTTAGGCTCTAAAGGACTGATCACACAAAATGGAATAAACGTGGCTCTCAGTTTGCCTTTTTTCTGGGAGCCAGCCAATGGCAATGGTAAATGCCCACAGACCTGTCTAGGGAGGGTGTAACACCTTTTTTATCATTGCTGTGTGCCTGTTACCTGCTCAGCACAGACACAGCAGCCTTGGATTCCCAGAACATTTCTTGATTTGCTCTTCATTTGTGTACCTGAGGCTTTTTCTGTCTTCTTTTGTGTTTTTGTTTGTTTGTTTGTTTATTTTAATATTGTTTCCCTGTCCCTGACACTTTCACAATTTTTCAATATGCTATTTCCAAAGGAAATGGAATAGGTATGGTCTGAATATGTTGGGGTTTTATTTTTTTTTTCAAATATTAACACTGTACCATTTAAATTATGCTAAATAGCCTACACAATATATCCCTCCAAAACTATATCAAACACTAGAGGGATTAATTCCATTAAACATACTCAAGCAGAACAAGTATTAGTTTTCTCCTCATCTGTAATAAAAAAGAATTGGTTTATGTAGACTTACATACAAACATGACAAGTGGATTTATGGAGACATTTAGGTAGAAAAACACATTATTATTACTTCCAATTGTTTAAAAAAAACCCAAACTTGATAACCCTTCAGCCTCTTCTTCCCTTTAGAAAAATTTCAATCACCTTCACATAACATGAAGAAGGACACTTTAAAGAAATGTTTTAAGTTGTGTATTCTCCTTCACTCTCAAGGACTGTTTTCCCCCAAAGATAAAATTTTCTATATAATAAAAGTAAGGTTGTTTGGACTCACAGGAAATAGATTTCCAGTTCCTAATGAAGTCTTGAAAGTAAGAAAGGACTAATAAAGAGGTGATTTTTTTTTTCATTTCTTTCAATTTTGAGATACCCTGAAAACTTTTTGTGAGAACAATGCATACTAAAAATCAAGTAAAGCAAAATTATGCAAACTACACATTCATTCATGTACTGGGTACTTTATTAGAACTAAAGAGAACCTTTTTTCCCATTCTCATCCTTCCACCACATTTACAGAGTTTTCTGAAAATGTGCATGTGCTACAAGCAAAATGTTAAGAAGGTGTTGAGATAACAAAAGAGTGAAAAAAGCTAATTATGCAGCAAGTCTAGTATGACACTGGTGCATGTTTCTTTCTCCTATGTAAAATACTAAGAGGTTGGGAAGATAAAAACCCTGAATTCAACAAGAAGCCTCCCCTCTTCTATTTAATCAAAGTTCAATACAGAAATCTTACTGTGATTTCATAGAGAAGATTTTAATGTTTCAAGAAACAGGTTGCTTTATGGTTTGTAATCATGGAGAAGGTATATGAAAAACATTTGGAAGAAAAGAAATGGTAAGATTTTAATTATAAAGTATTTCTTTTCTTTCCCTTTGATAATCTCAAAAAATGTTTTGCGTAACTTATTCACATAAACAATGAAGGTGAATAAACCTTCACAATGTTCCAAATTGAGGTAAAATAAGAATATTTAAGGACTATAGGTTTACAGCTTACTGCAGACAGCACAAAAGACTTCAGTAGTGACATGTTTAAATCTGATATCTGAAAACAAGTTTATTTCAATATGTTATGATTTGAATTACAGGCTGCTAAATCTGACAGTGAGGTAGACTTTCTGGAGACATATACAAAGATGCTGTGCTAATTTTATTATTGTTTTTTCCTTTCACTTTCTTTTGCTTAAATTATGCAAATTATTAGGACAAATATGATTATTTTTGTGCAGTGCTATCTATAACATAAACCAAAAGAGATCCAGAGATGACTGATCTTGGATAAAGTTTAATTTTTTTAAGTATTTATTGGATTGGCTGCTCTATTAATTATTGTTGTTGTTGTTGTTATTCCATTCTATGCATCTTTATTAATTGATAACATTCTCCATGCATTTTTGGTAGGTTACATTCAATTCCTCAGCATTCCAGATGTAGTAATCATCCTGTGACCCTATGAGGGTGACTGAGCCTTGGAACAGGTTGCTCAAGAGAGGTTGTGGAGTCTCTATCATTGGAGGTACTGAAAATTATCTCTGCACTGTCCTGGGCAACCAACTTTAAGTGGCCCTGCTTGAGCAGGTGGAGGACAAGGTGACCTCCAGGAGCCCATTCTTTGCTTAGATTTGCTCAGGAGTTAACAACTAAAGTTTTTCAACAATTTGGGGTTTTTGAAGAGTTAAAGAATTTGAAGTTTATATATTTGACCTGAGGTAATTGGGAATGGATAATGCCCAATGAAGGAAGTTCAAGTTTAGTAGATGGATTTCTGTAGCAGTGCACATCCTGATCCCTTGTATGCAGAAATTCTGTTGTGGTCAAAAATGGGGAAAGATGAGCAAAGTAAATACAGCACATATTACAAGACAGAAGAAAAATCATGAAGGCAAAGTAATTTACAGAAACAGTCTTCACTGTCACAAAGCAGCACAGATGTTGGTTACCTCCAGTAATGTTTTTGTAATAAATCTGGAGTTCCTTAGACTAGGCTGGCCAATTCTACGGCTATTGCAAATTGGTAGAGCCATAGAAAGGTTTGGGTTGGAAGGAACTTTAAAGATCACCTGCTTCCAACCTTCCTGCCATGAGCAGGAACAAATTTCACTAGACCAGGCTACTCTGAGCCCCATCCAACCTGGTCTTGAACACTTAAATGGTACCACTTAATGGTATCACTAATTCTTGGGATTAGTGTTGGTATGGCAACCATTTCCTGTGAAACAAAGAAGTGAAACACATACACAAAAAAAGATAAAAATGAGCTTTTGTTAAAGGTTCTTGGGAACATGGGAGCAACACTTAGAGCTTTTAAGGAAAATCACTAAAGAGTGGTTGTTTCCTCTATCAGAGGGGCCAGAACATCCAATGAAAGCAAATACCAAAGTCTGAATTAATGACCCTAAATTGCCTTTAAAGATACAAGGAAAATGCACGCCCAGTAAATTCACCAATAAAGCATCTATGAATTTTTGTATTGAGAAATAAAATTTAAGTGTCCAATATATGATTTGATGGTCTAAAATTAAATCACAGAATATATTGAGTTGGAATTGACCCCACAGGGATCAAAGTCCAACTGCTGGCCCTGCACAGGACGCCCCAAGAGTCACATCATGTGCCCAACAGGGTTGTCCAAATCCTTCTTGAACTCAGACTTGGTGCTGTGACCACTGCCCTGGGGAGCTGTTCCAGGGCCCAGCCACCCTCTGGGGGAAGAACCTTTTCCTGATACCCAACCTAAACCTCCCCTGACACAGCTTCATACCATAAAAATCTACCACTTGGACTAAGAACATAGTCTTAGAGCAAACCTTCTTTCTCCAAGGCAGACTTCAAGTTATTTTGGATATACAGTAAAATATTTAAGAATGAAAGGACCTGAAAAGAGCATTAATAAGCACACATCAAAAACATGTTTCTGTACTAAGCAGATATAATATTTTAAGTACCTGGTCTGTTTAACAAATTTTAGTCATGACATTTTTTCCTTTTTTCCACAACCCCCCACATAAATCACACTGTTCCAATAAAAACACACTTGGAAAAGCAACAGAGCAGTTTCCTTGCTAGCATGTCACAATCCACTAACTGCAAGATATTCTGCATTTTATCTGACAACAATATGCATTCTCTTTCTTTTATTTTCAGTTTTACTAAGTCAAGAATCTTTTTAGAATAATGAACATGGAATGAGAACTATAAACAAAAGCTGACGTTAGATTCTGAGCATTGTTGGATGTTTATACAATGTGACTTGCAGACCAATACACAATATTTCACAGTGAGGTGGAATTTAGAAGCTGTTTCATTTTTCTGTTTTATCTCCTGTTGTGTTTCTGTTATTTCTTTTGTTTTCCAGCAGAAAGAGTTTCTAGAAACATATTGTTGATGCATTACACCAGATTTTTTCCAGTGGAGTATACCTTCATCAGATAAATATTCATATGACTCAATTAAAGCCAATTTCTGTTTGCTATATGTACAGCCCAAAATGAGCTTTCTTAGAAAAAAATTAATTTAAAAATTAACAGTATATGTCTTAAAGGATTTATCTGTAGTTTTCATATTCTCCTCCATCTGCCACAATGGCATGAAATAACAAATACCTCTCTTTTTGCCTTTCTCACACTCATTTTTTCATTCAAGGATAGCTGAATAAAGAAATATGAAAAGTTGACTACAAATTTACAATTCTTTGGGCTACCATGTAAAGACTTACAGAATTTTCCATCTGTCCTAACAGCTGGAGACTTAGTCAGATCCCTGACAGGAACTGTAATCTTTCCTTTATAATTTTTTTTTTCCTTTGGTGGAAGATTGAAGAGGTCCATAATTTACCATGATTGCTTTAAGAAACGATGCTGTGTAATGAAACATTCTGGCATATTATTCCTTAAACATGGAAGGAATAGGAAGTACTGAGGGCTAACTTGGCTTAATGAGAAAGAGTATATAATGATAGATCTGAAAATGCTCCAAGAAATCTTTAGGAAAAACAGAATTATCATATTTTTATGCTAAACATAAATTTATATGAGGAGATAACTATATTTCTCTCTTCTTATGTTCATTTATACCTTGATACAAACAAAAAGCACAGGAATAAAATTAACTCTGAGCTGGAAACCAAATGCTCTTTAATGGGGCCAAGGGGTGGAAGATCAGGCCACAGTCAATATTGCATTTCTGAAAAATGAAAATATATCACAACTGTCTTTGAATTTTTTATATTCTAAATGTATAATTAATTAATCAAAATTTTCTTTCTATATTTCTATGGAACTATTTTATTTTTTCTCTCTTTCAAGTTTAATAAGAAAGATGAAAAACACCCCTTGTGAACATTGAGATATATTTTACCTAAAGTTGCATACCCCTCTTCTGCATTTTGAGTTTCTACAACCTTTATTCTCAGAAATAATGTTGGCCACTGTATAATTTCACCAAATTTGCAAGAATGTTTTATAGACTAAATATTCAGTCATGTGAAGGCAGCCAAATCTTGCCTTTTGTAGTTTCCTTTCAGCACGTGTATTTGAGAGGCTATTTTGAACATTAGCAATATAAACATTTTATGGAAATTTTGAGAGAATAGAGGTTCCAGCTGTTCTCAAAGAAACGATCTGATGAGTAAAGAACCAGAGAAGAACTTTTCTTCAGAATAAGACCAGCGCTGTTTTCAAGTCAATAAAGGCACTGGAATGTCTAAATGATATATTGCTAGTCAGGATACTTTGTGCTATATACTTCTACTAAATAAAGAGAAACATACTAATTAAAAAGCCAGGTCAGTGAGGGCAAGGTTTAATTACCTTTCTGATACAGACTATTTCTCTTATATGCACTAAATAATATCTTTTATTTTTCTTCCTAAAAGCTTGAGAATGTTACTTGTTGTATTTAAAAAGGTATGGCAAATCCAGGAAGGATCATACTCCCTTAGCTGGGAGAAAAGATGACATGAGGGGCAGGCAGTACTTATTTTTTAATTTTTCCCCATTTTTTCCTTTTCCTTTCCTTGCTTACAAAAGGAGGGTTTAAGCTTGTGCAGATATACAAACTAAAGGCATATACCCCTAAGAAGACAATTTTTTTTACTTTTACTGCTTATGTAATAATATTTTTAGTAAAGAATATCTCTTTGTGACTATTTCTGAAAACATTCCATAATTTTAAAAAAAAATTTTCTTCCTAATGTGAATGAGAAAAGGTCTTTTTATCCATGGATTAAACATCAGGGATTTAGTATCTCCAGTCAGATTGCAGCCTGATTTCATTTAGAATATAACTTCTAGCATCTTTATGAAAAAATGATGCAGAAACACAAAAATATCTTTTACTATGTTCTTAAGAAAAATAAAAAATGAAATATTTACCGCATATGAAGAAACTTAATCATGTTTCCCCAAACACAAACATTTTTCCCTCAATACTATTTGCTTCTCCTATTGCAAAAACAAGCTCACATTTCTTGTAGAGGAAACCATTAAAAGCACTGGTGTGCACTGAATAACCAGGGTCTCATGGTTCTGAATTTCAGAGGACCACAGCCATGATTTTTAATCATGTACCAGTTCCCAACATTGCACTGTACAAGGTGTGTACATATATGGAGTGCCAAACATACATTTCAATCAGGCTAATTCTAATTAATTTAACCAGTCAGAAAAAAGATATTTCCTGCTTACTGTTTCATGTTGCTGACAGGAAGCACAAGTGACACTCATAAATTCAATGATTTGTAGTTTTAGAAAACAGTTCAATATCTGACAGTAGACAAAGTAAAAAGAAAAGGCATCTGGTATTTCATTCTATGCATTCTTTTGACTCTTTTCAGACTTTATTTCAGCCTTTTAACATTAAGCCCATCTAATTTCATTTCAAGAAGCATTAGAACCAATGGAGAGGTTTTGCCCGTGGATATTGGATGTCCCATAACTTCAAGGATCCAATATTTGATTAAAAAAACCCCAACAAAACAACAAATACATATCCCCACCCAACCTCCCCCCCAAAAAAACCCCAACACAAACCCCACAAAACCAAACCAATAGCAAAAGCAAGAAAACTTTTAAAAGAATAAGCTACGTCTATGTAGATTTGCTTTGAAAAGTTTTCTTTATCTCACATACTTTTATAAAACTGGGGGAAGATGTGCTGTCACAGAAAAGCCCTAAGATAAAGGGTAGACAATCCAGCATGCTGAACTTTCACTGTTACATAAAGGCTTACCTACAGTAGTTTAGATTTTTTTTTAATTTATCCATTAAAAACAAAATAACAATATTAGGCATTGTACAGAGCAATGAATTAAAACCCAAGAAAAGCTCTTCTCTGACAATTTATTATAAATTAAAGCAATGTATTCATATTTCTTAACATTTCAAGTAAAAATTTCAATTTTTCAGTCAAGATAAGTTTTTCCTTTCCCTATTTGCAGTCAGATAAATAGTAACAAAGGATAAATAATTCAGCAAAAGGATATTTTACTGAAGATACAGAGCTGATTAAAGCTATTACTTCTATTTGGATACACCATGCATTACAGGATGTTGTTCTTCTGTACCTTTGGTGGCAAAAAACTTTTTGTGAGTAGTTCAGACAAAATCAAGCAAAATAATCAAATTAGCTTTTTGGTATAAAAACTTAGCTGGCTGGCTTCATGTAAATGAGGTTACAAACTTCTCCTGTGATCCCTCTCCCATCACAGCTGAAGATGACAGGCATATGGATGGTGTTAAAGACTTTAGCTGAAGCAGCTGTTTGCAAAATGAGCACCTGTTGATGGCAAGAGGGTAGGATCTCACCTTCATTATTCTGAAATGTAATGTGGTTAAACATTCTCAGTGTGTAATGAAAGCCAAAAATATTTAAGTCCTACATTTGCCTCAAACTTGCCAACAGTGCCACAGCTTTTTGACTTCCTGCACAGCCTCATGGTGGAATGAAAACATTCAAAAGTAGACCGAGACATTAATTTTATCACAGGTTTTAGGTTTCTTGTGCTTGTATCACAAGTAACAATGTAGCACAAGGGAAGCCAAGTGCAAAAATATCACCAGACTCAGGGATGTCTTTCAGCTTTTTATTCACTCATACCACAGGGCCCAATTCCTTTTTGCTGTCCTATCCCATTTTCCTCTGGGAAGCTGAACTTGTGGCTTTCTGTCTGTGTGGAAAAGAGAGGTCCCAGGTGCCTTGTTTCAAGCCCATGGACCCTCCAGTGTAACTTACAGCCCCACAAAGTTAAACAGGCCAAAGTGGACCCAAAGGAATACTAAAGCATGATGTTGTCTGCCATGCAGCCTTCTAGATGCAAACAGGTTGTGTTGCAGAGCAGGATAAAATGTGATTATGGAAGACAAACTTATGGGAAATCTTCCTTCACACAGAAACAATGGACTAGAATTTACCAGAAGACTCAAGGTCTCCTGCCTTTTGCAATCACAGGTAAAGGTCCAAGATTTACTCCAAAAAAATAAGCACTTCTCAGCTTCCACTGAATTTTAAACTCAAGACACATGCAAATTTCAGCATTTACAGCAAAAGACAGCAAGAAAGCTCTCCTCCTCAGTCTTGGATAAAACAGCTCAGGAGATACCTAGGGTCTCAAGCATAGACTTAAAGGTCAAGTGATGTCAAATTCTACTTGAATAACATCTTAGAGAAGGCACTGCAGGCTGTGTTGTCATAAGGAGTAACAGATAAGGAAAGAAGAGAACTAAAGATCTGGATCTGCTTCCATTCCTGGTCTTGCTACAAACTATCTGATTGACCACTGGTAAAATTCTTAAACATTCTGAAAAATGGGGATAATGTGTTTTACCTCCTAAGGACTAGGAGAATACAGGTTTTTGCATTCCTTAGGCTTTAAAATATGCTGTAACTGAAAGAAAATTTTGACTCACAGTAAACATAGAGAACCTTTCTAATTGAACGTTGTCAAGTTAGTGTGCCCAGTAACCTTATTTTTTGAAAATTTGTTGCATATTTTTAATGACTACACATCCCAATAATCTCAGTTTTGTATCACAGCATTTTTAAAACAATGGCTGCTCCAAAACCAGAATTCATTTTCTGCTCTTCTGGTTTCAGTGCTAAGCCAGAGGGAAGACTGCCACCTAATGATCTGTAGGTAAGTGCAGGTTACAGCTGGTATCTTTTGGTTCCAAGTTTTTACATCCTCCACTGCTTGTAGGCTTAATAGAGATTCAGGGCTGGCCAGTTGCTTTTATGGTTGTTTGTATTTACAAACACAACTGTGGAGCTGCTTGAATTAAAAAAATGAATGGGGAACAGTGATCAGCTTTCCATTTGGCTTTCTAACAATAAACAAGCTTGAAAGCATCTCAGTCTGCCTTTGAAAGGTTGTTGAGTGCAGCAGCCAGGCAAAGTCATCATGGGGAAAAAATGAAAATCCTGAAGTATCATAGTTTGCTTTGCTAAATTCATGGGAGTTAGGCAAGAAAATTATGACAGAAGGGAAGTGCACATGAACAAAGAAAATATTACAATCGAATAGTAGGTTAATAGAGAAAACTGTTTCTTCTCCCACCACAAACCTGAGAATTACTTGGTGGAATGAAAAGATGAATACTTTCATGGTACATTTGAAAAACTGCATGTAAATTGCAAAGTTGTATTCAGTAGGAGCCTTACTGCAATGTATTGAGACATTGCAGGGGGTGTCAGTCACATTAATACATGCCTCGGGTGGTTGAATGTTCAAGCATCCCTTGTCTCCCATTGCACCAGAGGAATGTGTTAATGAGTCCATAGAACATAATCCTGTAATATTTTAATGCTATGTTAATTTGGATGGCTGAGGAACAAATCCTGGGGCTAGGAAGAGCCATAGCATGGAGCCAAATGAAGCCATGCATTTTGTCTTCATCCTCTGGTCACACAGACCTCGTTGTCATGACTGAGAAATTTCTAAAGACACCTTGAGGGAGGGGGAGCTTCTGTGTAGCTGCCTCATTCTCAACTCCCTTGTCCTCAGGGATCGGTGATAATAAGACTGCTCTACTGAGGATTATTTGGGGGTGGATTGAGCATGAATTTTTGGCAACCCCGCTGCTTCAGAGAAAAGTTGAAGGATTTTTTATATCTCCTCTTTGTTGTGTGTTCTTAGCTAACAATTCCAAGGGAAAAATGAGGAAAAAAGTATTAAAAGGCCTTTGCTGCTCAGCAGTTCAAATACAGCCTTTAACAAATGTTACAACTCCTCTTTTCAAAATGTAGTTTATTTTAAATATCTCAAGAACGAGAAGACCCATTCTGGCTTCAGCCTTCCCACAGATCTAGGGCAGGCACGACTGCTTAACTGGGCCAAGAACAGCCTGAGTTGCCCTGTGCTTGCTGAAGAGTGATAAGGATTTGGCTGAATTCTTTCCTTGTAAGCAGAGATTGCCTACTCAGGGCTTACCTGACACGGGGAATACTCGGTTCTACATTGGTGACATCAAATCCTTCCCTTTTTTGGGTGTACAAGTACGGATACTGGTGTCATCCCCCAGCCCTCCTCCTACTCAGAAGCTCCCAAGGGAGTTTTAAGCAAATTCAGGGAACCATAAGAGGCCTCTGAACAAATTTCAGCTCCATTTTAAATATGGGGAGCTGAGCATGGGAGTTTCTGAACAGCACACAATAATTATGAAAAAATACTAGGGCAGGATACGTGCAAATCATACGATACATCCTTAAGGATATGAAAGGAAAGTTTCAGCATTCTCAGGACTCCCAAAGTCAGCTGAAATTTAGATATCATAGCAATTTGAAGGTTCAGAGCCTGAGAAGGGAATGGGCACAAATATATCTACTCTAAATACAATTAATGAGGAAGACCAAATTGCAAAATTGTTGTCACTTTGTCTCACTTATCATGTCACTTCTGCTTTCAAAAATTTGGAACAAGACCTTACAAACCATTTTCTCCAATAGGCCTTGTACTTCATTCTATGTGATTTCTGGTAACTTTCTTTTTGACCAGGTGATCTAAGAAATAATTGATAAGAGTTTGCAAGCAGATGGCCTCACAATACCTCTGTCTCGTAGTCCTGTTTCATCTGTTATTTTCTATCAGCTTCTCTCACAAAAAAAAAAAAGTGGAATTCCCCCTAAGAGTGTCCTTTCTACCACTAATTGGTGAAAAATTGGATTGGATTAATATGGAGAAAGAATGTGTGTGTGTGTGTGTTTGTTCAGAGTTCCAGCTGTAAAGATAAAGTCCTCATTTATAAAAATTCCAAATGTGAACTGGGAATTTCCTTTATTTATTTGTCTCTTTCTAAAGCCCTTCTCCTGATGATAAGCACACCTCTTTTCCAAAAAGTAATTTTTTCTCTGTTTTCTCCTGTTTAACTGAAGAGCCTCTCTCTATCTTAGGCTAAAGTTGCTACATTTACAGGCAAATTATAATTAACCAAGCTTTAAAAAAATCAATTAATGACCAAATAGTTGTAACCACTAGAAAAAAAAGAAGTGTATTTGTAAGAGAAAAGGACATTGATTACAATTCAAAGGTATCTTAAGCACTTTCAACCACTGCTTGCAAAACAAATGAGCTACAACCTTACCTTTGATGTCTTTTTGCTTCAGTGTCCATTAAATTGGAATTTTATTGGCAGACTATAGCTTAGTTTAGAATTTATTCATGCTATGTCACGCTGTCCTTTTGGCAAGGAGAAAAATTTGGGGAAAGATTTTTAATTAAGAGTTTTTTCTTCTTTCCTTTTGGCTTTAATGGACAAAGGTCACATTCCACCTAAAACCTGAGTTCTTTTCTCTTTTATTTACCTGTAAAAACATCTGAAAATATAGCTGCAGGGGAAAATTACAGATTTAGGTGTTAAAATTAATAATCTCAATTAATAAAGATTGCTGCTTTTTTCACAATTAAACAATAGCTATAGATGTCATCGGATGCTATCCTATGGAAATATAATCTCCAGTATCATTCCTTGTTTATATGTGTAGATTCTTATAAGCCAGTCACACTCTTAGTACTTCATGATAACATCAAGCAGTATTAATCTTTGAAGCTTAATAAATGTTATGAGTGCAAGCCAAAGTTCAGTCTGCAAAAGAGGAAAAATGACTTGATAAATATTCCTTATTGTTGAAACTTTCCAACTTTGTTCTCTTAAGCAATTTAAAACTGCAACACCTTGCCACTTGGAAGAGGGAAGGAAATTTAAGCTGGTTATGAGCAATTTAAAAAAAGCAGCTAAAATGGCATGACCCTGAGGAAAAGTAACAGCTGTTGATTCCTTGGTTATGTCCTGGGAAGTAAGCACAAGAGATGCACAAGTCCTTCTCTAGTTCTGGGTCTATTCTCTATCCTCTCTGACAGTTACATAAGTATTAAAAATCACTCATAAAAGTTAAAACAAGTTGCAAATTTAGTGGAAAAGAGTTGAAAAAGCCAAGGAATAATCCCATGCAAAACCAGAAATGTGTAATATTTAGTACCTGGTTTCTGATATAAATCATCCATTATGTGCTTTATCATCCCTGGACATGGGTAACTAGAAGACAGTGAAACTGTGTCAAACAGCTTGCTCTTGAAAAGAGAGTGACTTCAGTTGTTTCCCTCCATTTGGAGATGCAGTAATCACTGAAAAAAAAAGTGACATTGTTTACCTGAGTTTTACTGATGACCACTGACAGAGCACAACAGATACTGGAGCACATTTCAGCGAGTTCCCTTAGAAACTTTATTATAATCTTCACTTTATTCTCATCTTTAAAGAAATAAATAGGTTCTTTCTATAAGGCTTTGATCATGTCAGATGTAAGCAGAATGTTTAGGAAGGGATTTATTTGTGGGTTACAAAAATGTGCCTTTAGGGTTATTTTTAGAGCTGATGGCTATTAGTCACAATTCAGTAATTGCTCTTCAGGTGTTTAGAGATTTCAGGATATTAGTACTGAGTTCCTTTTTTGAAGGAGTCATTGAGTGTCTGTATAAGTATGCTATTATAAAGCATCACAAAAACCCAACAAAAAATACATTTTTCTTTTCCTGTGTTCCTAGGCATGTAAAAAGCTATTTCTGCAAGTGAGCAGGATTTTTAGCACCCCCTTGGAATCTCTGTATTGTATGCACAGCCACAAAGATAGGGTAATTTTTTTAATAATCTGCATAAATTTTACTAAACTTTTACTTGCAAACACTATTGTAACTATTGAAAAATCTCTCTTCTTTTTTTTTTTCTTGTGTGCAATTCTGTACTTTCTAAGTTTAGAAATTCACTTCTGCTTATTATTTTATATCCTCTTTACATATTAATGACAGCAATAACCTCATGCAGACTTAGGCATCTGTCATATATCTTCTATTTCCAAGCTTTTAATCCACTTTCCTGCCTAGTGGAGAGAGTGAAATAGATCCTTCAAAGGTGAGATTCACTTAAGATGTCTACACCAGGATGAGCTGAATCATTCTAAAACAGCTTCTGTTTCTCCTCCATGCCTATAAAGGTAGTCTGGAGCTCAGGATGATCATGACACCTTGATGATGATGATGATGATGATGATGAGAACCTAAAGTTACAGAAGATTAGTTCTGCCCTAATTACCAGAGTTAGCATCACAAATTGCAGTGGCAGAAAACTTGTTTTGATTTGTTACAATATGCTGCAAAGTTGTCTCGGTATTGATTCTGACAAATCTTTGAAACCCAATTATAAGTATTCAATTTGTGATCCTCTGACAAATATTAATGTTTTCACAGCCATTAATGATGGTCAGACCTGTATTTAAAACCAAAGACTAGCTTAAGAATGTTCTACTTTTTCTCTTAA
>VZRX01023121.1:43667-49073 GCA_013398075.1 Notiomystis cincta | reverse complement strand
ATATAAAAGGGGGGGAAAAAAAAAAAAAAAGGGAAAACCACCCTCGGTGGAAGCAAAGAGCTTTTTGCTCCTCCTGCCAGGGGAAGGTTTGCACTTTGCCCAGAGCCCAGCGTTTGAAAAGCCTCGGAGAGACAATGCACAGCATTCCGGGCCGGATCCTCAGCTGGAGCAGCCCCGTCCTGCTGCTCCGGGGGGACTGGGGACAAAGAGCCTCCCCTGGCCCTGGGACACGGCTCCTGTCCCCAGCAGGACAACACCTTGCCCTTCTTTCCATCCTTATTATCGCCGTGCTTGCTGTTACCCCGTTATTTCCCGTCCCAAAGCTGAGGCGTTCCGCGAAATTTGATTTTTCTCCCTTTGATTCTTCTCCTCTCCTCAGCAAATTCTGCCCTCGCTGCGATTCCTGCAAGGGAGATTTAATTGTAGGTCCGAAAGCTCCCGTGCCAGCTTTTCCATGGAAAACATTCATTTATTTGCTGTATCTTAGTTTGCTAAATAATTGCCTGGCTTGAAATGAAGTTGCTGCTTTCTGATCCCTGTGTTAACACGGTCTGAGGTTCTTTTTTGTTCTCTGCAATCCATACTATTGACCAAATTTGGCCTGGTTTCATTTCAGTGGAAGCAGCTTGTCAAGGAAAAAAAATATTTAGTTAAAGTTGGGATGCAAAATAACCCATTTTAGTGTTGGTTCTTTATTTTTTCCATTGGCAGAAGCATCCTTTAAGCATTCATTTCTTTGGGGAGGATAAATTGAGGGTTGTTTACAGCATGTTTCCTGGGTAAGAAAGAAATGTTTTGTCTTCCAGATCTATCATTACATCGAACCATTTAAAAGACATTAAACACTGTTCAGATGCTAATGCCAAAATAGTGAATGAAATTGTTGTGTAATATCTTAAATATGATAGATTTGTACAAATCTTTTTTGCTTTTATAATATATTCCAGAAATCACTGGCAATCTTTGAAGTCATCTGCTATTGTTTTAAACTCTTCCTGATTTCTAGGCATAGGTTTCCCATAGATCATTCCTGATAATTCACTTTAGATACATTTTACTTTATTCTTTTTTTTTTCCTCCACAGCCAGAAATAAGTTTGAACTTGAATTTGATTTGCCTGTTAGAAACTTGCTGTAACATTTGAATTTAGTTTTAGTTTTTCCAGAGGTGCTTTCGTGTTTGAAAAATGGAGAGAGTTTAGAAAATTTCAGAAAGATCTATTAGGAATCTGAAATATAAGGAGAAAAAAATTTATTTATTTATCTTAATCTTCCTGATTTTTTTTTTTAACATAAAACTGATGTTTAAATAATATGGTCAAGTGGGGTAACCAGTAAAAGCTGATTTTAGAACATGTTTTAATATGACTTTAGTATGTTTTAAGAGTGGATTATTGGCTGGGGATGTGTATTTTTTACTCTCCAATCCTAAGAATTCCAGGCAGTCTGAGGGAGCAGGGCTCTGATTTGTTCCAGGATTTCTTCTGTCTTGTGTGGAAAGAGATGAGCTTTAAGGTCCCATCCCACCCAAACCATTCCAGCTTTCCATGAAATGCTGACATTGCTTTGGAGGTGTTTTGGCATCTTTGGAAGGATCTGCTGTGTGAGTTGGTGCTTCTGTGGGATGGGAGCTGTCCCTGGAGTGCTCGGAAGGAAACTTCTCTCCCCATTCCCATTCCTGCCATGGGTGCCAGTGAAGGAGTTGCCTGAATGGCACCTTAAACCTGGGATTTGAGATTCCCTTTGGAAGGAAGGCTGCAGAGAGGGGAGGGATTTGTGTGGCTGGTTGGTTCAGGTGGGCATTGAAGAACCATCAGGAAATATTTGATTTATGGAAATTTTATCATTGTTGAAGACTCGTTTGGGTTGGAAGGGCCTTCAAATCCTATCAGTCCAGCCCCTGCCATGGACAGGGACATCTTCCACTGTCCCAGGCTGCTCCAGCCTGGCCTTGGACATTCCAGGGATCCAGGGGCAGCCAGGGTGGCACTCAGAACAGGCTCTGTTGCCCGGGGTGAGGAGCAGGTTCCTCCCAGGAACTGAGCAGACACAAGCTCGGTGCTCTTTGCCTGTTTCCTGGCCAGGGGTGCAGCCATGAGGGCTCAGATTGGAGCTATGGTTCTCAGCCTGCTGGAGGAGCAACAATTCCTGCTCCTCCGAGGTCGTGAGGCACTCCTGGAGAAGGGCACAGCAATCCCAGTGTTCCAGAGGCTGAGGAATGTGTTCCCACAGGAGCAGGGTCATCTCCTCTGCTGGGTGAGGAACCTTCCAGTGAGGAGCCTTCCAGATCAGGAATTGTGTAATTCTCAGGTCCAGGCAGGTGTTTCCATCATCTCCAAAGCATCCCTTCCTCTGCCAATCCCATGGAACTGTGGGGTTAATTCCCAAGGGCACAGCTCAACCCTCCACGGGCACTCCAGTGAGGTAGGAGAGGACAGTGGTGCCTCAGCTTGGGTAGAAAACTCCCCTCATGAACCCAAACTTTTCTTGTTCTGGGTCAGTCCCTTTCAGCTGGCCCTGGAACTGGGACACCTGCAGTGATCACAGTTGATTTTGCAGCTCCTCACAAGGAAGATCTGAATTGTTTGAGATGGCTCAAAAAGTGAGAGACTTCAGCAATCAACATTTCACCCCTTCCTTTCCAAGCCAGGAGGGACTTGCAGGGGGGTGTTCAGGAGCAGGGACAGTCCTGAGGGATGTTCATCTGCTGCTTCTCCGCCCTGCTGCTGTTGGAGGCTCTCATCATCTCCTTGGATTTGGCCTCTGCTTTATTCCAGGAAAGGTTTGTAGGATACAGGTGGCTGTGTGGAAGGAGCGTGGGGCAGGGATGCAGGAGGCTGCTGGTTATCACATCCTTGCTGGGTTTTCAGGCTGGAGACCCCGGTTCCTTTGGTCTCCCTGGAATTCCAAGTGCTCCAGTTCTCCTTTGAGAGTTCCCACAGCTCCCTGGGAATGCCCAGGGAGGAGGGATCACCGTGAGAGGTTCAGCCTGTCCTCCCTGGACACCCCACCACGGTGTTTGCTCTTTGGATTTTTAGGGCTTTGGACTTCAGTGGATCCCTCAGAGGGTTCCAGGATTTTATTCCTGCTCAGTTGGGCTCGTTTTCCCTCTTCCATGGTGTCCAGTGAGTTCTCCTGCTGGTTTTTACCTGGTTTTGTTTGGTTGAAGGTGGGTGACACAAAGCAAGACGTGGTAGATCAAAACCCAGTTCTTTATTTGGTGGCTATTGCACCACCCCTGGTTCTCCTTACCCCACTTTCTGTCCTGCTGGGAACAAAGCCTAAAACCACAATTTGCTGCTGGGCTGGGCTGGTGGTTGGACTTGGTGATCTTGGAGGCCTTTTCCAACCTTAATCATTCCAAGATTTTCAGCAGTAATTTGCTAAATTTGCTGTTTTTTGCTTGTCCCACACTCCTCTGACCGAGGGATTTGTTGTCAGGTCCTGCTCTGGTGGAGGAGTTATTGTTACCACAATCCCTCCAACAGTGTGGAGCTTTCCATGCCCACTTTGTTGAATTGTGTTTCTAAACTCTGGTAAAGAGATTTCTCTGAGAAGTGGCTGCAGTTCAATGGTGGATGAAATAATCTCTTTATATAAATTTGTTTGGAGACCTCGGGGAAAAGCAGCGTAATATAATTGTAAGAATATATTTAATATTAAGGTTCTTGTGAATTGTCTATTTTTTTTTTATTTTGAATTTTTTTTTTAATGTTTTGTGACAGTGATTGAAGTTTGCCATTTGCAAAATCCCCAGGTGGGGATGGGGAAGGGTGTTTAGAATATCAGGAACAAATTAGGAGGGTCATTCTCACTGCTTTGGTGCCTTGACTTCTTGCAGAACTATCAGCAATTGCAATTTTGCAAGAAATTGTCAAATACAGCTGCAGATCAGCCTTTAATTCCACAGGAATTAACCCACAGTGGTGAAGCCCTCATGGAAACCAGAATATTTAGATTTTCCTGTGCATTTTATATCAGGGCAGAGATAAAGCTTTTGTCAGTGGGACACAATGTCAGTTTTTGCTCTTAAAACTCAACCCTCATTTGTACAGATGAGAAATAACTTCTATCTACTTTTAAAATCCCCAGGAAAATAAATGTTGTAGCGTGAGGCCTCCCTTAAAAATCATAACTGTATGATTTGTTGGTGTATGGGTTTTTCTATTAAAAACAAACTATCAGGAGCTTGAAAAGCAGTATATATGTAAAGAGAAAATTTGTTAACTGCTATGGGAAGATCTAACCCTGGGTCACCTGCAAATCTCTCAAACAAGAGCTCCAGGGCAAGTCCTAATTCCAGGGAGTAAAAGGGAAAATTAAAGCTGGAGCTGGTGACTCCTCCAAGTTACCCGGGGTGGATTCATTTGAGTTTCCTTGATTGTGCTGGTGAGTGCAATGTGAAAGGGATGGTAGAGGTCTTCTCAGCCACCTCCCAGCCCAAGGGTCTCCATGGAGACAGAAAAATAACCTGATGGTCTGTCAAAAGTTGCCTTTCATAACCAGAGGCATTCATTAAACAGGAGATGAAGCAGGGGACAAACTTTTGCATTTTTAACCAACCTTGAGGGAAAAAAAAACCCTTTTGGAGATTGTGGGGTGGAGTGGTTTATCCAGGTCCCACTGGTATTCATGGCCTGAGAAATACTCTGTTAATGGGACAGATTTATTGATCATTTGTCCTGTTTCTGCAGGTCATGAGCTGTCACATGCAGCAGGTAAACCCACAGAAAATACACCACAGCTTCAAAAATATCAAATGAGGGAATTCTGCAAATTCAGACTGCTTCAGCTGCATGGAGAGGTTGGAAAAGCTGCTGAGCAGGGGGTGCTGGTGATGGGCAGGGCTTGGAGATGTTCTCCTGTGGCTGAGGGGGTCTTGCTCGTGAAAGACTAAAAGTGACTTTCCTGAGGTGGGAATGATCATGGAATCCTGGGATGCTTGGCTTGGGAAAGGACCTTAAAGCTCAGCTGGTTCCACCCCTGCTGTGGGTAATGGACACTCCCAGCATCCCAGGCTGCTCCAAGCCCCAGAGTCCAGACCAGCCTTGGGCATTCCAGGGATCCAGGGGCAGCCACAGCAAATCTGGGAATTCCAGCCCAGCCCCTCCTCACCCTCCCAGCTGGGAATTCCTTCCCAAAATCCCATCTATCCCTGTCCTCTGGCAGTGGGAAGCCATTCCCTGTGTCCTGTGCCTCCATCCCTTGTCCCCAATCCCTCTCCAGCTCTCCTGGAGCCCCTTGAGGCCCTGGAAGGGGCTCTTGAGGATTCCCTGGATCCTTCCCTTCTCCAGGTGAACATTCCCAGCTCTCCTAGCCTGGCTCCAGCCCTTGGAGCAGCTCTGGGGCCTCCTCTGGAATTGCTCCAGCAGCTCCACGTCCTTCTGGAGCTGGGTGGTCCCAGGGC
>VZRX01023121.1:28667-38667 GCA_013398075.1 Notiomystis cincta | reverse complement strand
ACAGCAGGAATCCAAGTTAATATTAATTCATAGGATTAATTAATTCAGCTGCCCAGAGGAGCTGTGGCTGCCCCATCCCTGCAAGTGTCCAAGGCCAGGCTGGGTTTGAGCTTGGAGCAACTTGGGATAAAAACTGTCCAGAGGAGTTTTTTAGATGCTCTGCAGTAGTGAGATCTTTGGAGCTGGTTTTAAACTCTTGGTGAGACACTGCAGGTCACTTTGGTGGTTTGAGAAGTGAATTTGTTCGTGTTCTAGGACTCGCAGAAGGGAAGAATGAGGGATTTGAGAGGCAGGGTAACTGAACCAAAGCCAGCCAGGCACGGTGCTTCCTCTGAAAGCCCAGCAAACCGTGCCTGCTGGGCTGTGTGGCGAGATGATCTCTCGGGGCTGCCGATGGCATCGGGGCTGGGATTCTTTTTTAATGGCAGAATTAGCGAGGGGCACTGTGGGCATGGGGAACGTGCCTGCCAGAGCCTCTGTTTTTCACCATGTGGTGCCTGACAGCCAGCTCTGCTCCGGCTCCAGCTGAGACACGCTCATTTAAGCAACGATCCTAATTGGAGCAGCATCTCCCACCAGGACAGATCCCTGCTCCTGGCCCAGCCGTGGTTGTTGCTGTGCTGCCTCCTGCCACAGCCAGCAGGAAAGGCAGGCTGCTGCCCTGGGGGAGCCGAGAGCCCCTCCGTGTCCCACACTCGGCTGGGCTCGCCCCCAGCTCCAGGAAACGCGGAGCGAGGAGCGCGGAGCGGGTGGTTCCTGCTGGGAATGCAGAGCATATCCAGAGCGGGTGGTTCCCGTTGGGAATGTGGAGCGGGTGGTTCCCACTGGGAATGTGGAGTGGGTGGTTCCCGTTGGGAATGTGGAGCGGGTGGTTCCCACTGGGAATGCAGAGCAGGTGTTTCCCGCTGGGAATGCAGAGCAGGTGTTTCCCGCTGGGAATGCGGAGCGGGTGGTTCCCGCTGGGAATGTGGAGCGGGTGGTTCCCACTGGGAATGTGGAGTGGGTGGTTCCCGTTGGGAATGTGGAGCATATCCAGAGTGGGTGGTTCCCGCTGGGAGTCCAGAGCGGGTGGTTCCCACTGGGAATGCAGAGCGGGTGGTTCCCACTGGGAATGTGGAGCGGGTGGTTCCCGCTGGGAATGCAGTCGGTGGTTCCCGCTGGGAATCCAGAGCACATCCAGAGCAGATGATTTCCATTGGGAATGCAAAGCACATCCAGGGTGGATGATTCCTGCTGGGAATCCAGAGCGGATGGTTCCTGCTGGGAATCCAGAACACATCCAGAGTGAGTGATTCCTGTTGGGAATCCAGAACACATCCAGAGCAGATGATTCCCATTGGGAATCCCTGTGTGGGCTAGTGGAGCAGGGCTGGAAGCAGGACCCTGGCCTGGGGAATGTCCTGGATGTGTTTGTGGTAGCACAGCCAAGGATTTGCCAGGGAATGGGATTTTGCTTCCCGAACAATAGGTGCAGTTTCAAAGCATTCGTGGAAATTTTTCTTATGGGATTCCATTCCAGATACACAAAAAGAAATTAGAAATAGGAATTAGAAATAGAAATTAGAATGGGAAAGGGGCTCAGCCTGGAGAAAAGGAGGTTCAGGGGGACCTTGTGGCTCTGCACAACTCCCTGACAGGAGGGGACAGTTAGGGGGGAAATTGGGATCTGCTCCCAGGGAACAGGGGCAGGAGGAGAGGGAACGGCCTCAGGCTGGGCCAGGAGAGATAATCTTTGGATATTGGGAAAAATTTCTTTGTGGAAAAGGTTGTGAATCATTGGAACAGGCTGCCCAAGGCAGCAGGGGAGCCACTGGGACCATCCCAGGCAATGTTCCAGACGTGTGGATGGGGCACCTGGGGACAAAGCTTGGTGGAGAACGTGGAGGTGCTGGGTTGGCAGCTGGACTCAGTGATCTTGAAGGTCTTTTCCAGCTTTAACAATTCCATGGTTCTGTGACTGGAGGAATGCAGGTCACCCAGTCTCACTTGGTGAGTTAACTCTGAAATTGAACATTGCCAGTGGAATCCATGGGGTTTTAACATTCTCACTGCTCCTGGTCTCACAAGCTCCCGTGGTATTTTCTGACAGAAGAAATCCTCCCTGTTCCCTGCTCAGCCTCCAGATCTCCCAGACAACCCACCTGGGCCACTTAAACGTTCTCCTGGCTGGTATCTGCCAGGGTCACTCAGGAAATCAAATTCCACTTCCAAAATCCAAGCACTGGAGCATTGGTTGTGATTCTTTTTCCTTTTAATGCATTCGAAATTCTCATGTAAAAGGTAAATGAGGGCAGGTCTACATTTCCAATTTGGTAACTGGTGGGTTACTGGGTTCTGCCCCTCTGCAGAAAAATGTGGGATTAGGATTTTCAGGAAAACCAGAGCTCTGTTTGTAGCTTTTTTTTTTTTTGCATCCCTTGCAAAAAAAGTGACATTTTCAAGGCTCTTCCAAACTGTAGGTACTTATTTCCCTCTTATCCTGCTGTCAAAATTAGTAGGAAATAATTATTTAGAATCATTTTAGGTTGGAAAACACCTCTGAAATCATCAAATCCAACCATTTAGTTGCTTCCTCTGCTGTATTCCAGCTGCAACATTCCAGAACCCTTCTAAAAATGCCATTTTTCCTCATCTCTGCTCACCCCAGCATTCCTTGGGTGGTTGCAGCTCAGGTACAAACATCCCAAAATCCCAAACCTGGAAGCTTTGTGGTTTTCCAGCATTTCAGCTTCCCATCCTCTGGATGCTGTGGGCTTTGGAGGTGTCTGCTCTGCATCTGGAGAAGGCTGGACAGACAGAAAGCTGGACAGACAGAAAGCTGGACAGACAAAAAGCTGGAATGCATCCAGCAGAGCCCCTGAAATATTCCTTGAGCTCTCCAGGGCTGTTTTGTTTAACCTTTATGTAGTTGGAGTGTCCCTTGTAGGAGAGCAACTCCTGCCAGCCCCCGGAGCAGTTTGGGCACCAGCTCTGTAGTTAAACATCAGCTCTGCTTTCCAACCTTCTCTTCCTCCTCACCTGAGAGAAATTAATTCTGGTTTCAAAGGTGCCCTGCTTTGTCTCACTGTAATTGTGATTTAAGCCTTGCTTTTGGTTTATTTGTTTTTAATTGGATTGGATTAGGGAGGAAAAGAACTCGATTTTTGCCCGTCAGCTTTAAATTATTGCGTTATTCCAATTCCATCAGAAGCCTGGGGAGGGAAGAGTTCCAAGAGCAAATCCTTACAAACAGGAGGCAGCACTGCAAAACCTGCCTGGTTTAACGAGTCAGGCAGAAATTGAGAAGGAAAATTAATTAGTTGTCCTCGTGAATCCTTACCCTGATAGCTTCATGAGTAAGCAGAGAGAAGCTTTCCATGAGTTTCCTGAGCAGTTCTGCTAAGTGCCCCCACAGAGATACTCAGTCTCACAAGACTGCAGTTTAATCTAGCTCAAGGACTTTCCAAACTCCACAAATCAAAGACCTCTTTTTTTTTCTCTCTCTCTTTTTTTATCTTTTCTTTTTTTTTTTTCCCTGTCTCTTTTTAAATCCTCGCTCCTGAAACGTTTAAGAGCATGGTGGGGTGTTAACACTGAGCTGTGAAGCATTTCAGTGTCAATATGTTTTCAGATTTTCCCCTGGAAAAAAAATAATTAACTTGCACTTAATCCATGTTTTCTATTCCTATTATCTTTATTTTGTTGTGCTTAAATATACCCTTCTACTTACTGGAATAACCTTTAAAATTCCCAGGATGTTCAGCTTGATCCAAAAATCTCAGGAGTGTTTCCTCTCAAACCCCAAATCCCTTCACCTTCTGAATCCATGCTGCATTTTGCTCCTGCCATAAATGCAGTAAAAATCTCCAAAAGGCTGAGAAGGAGACAAGATTTTGCTTCTTTTCATCAGGAATTTCTCAGCTATCGATTTAAATGTAGGAAACCTGGAAAATTCCTGGATTTTGAGGATTTTTAGATTATACACATGTGGGTGTGTGTTCACCCAAACCTACAATGATTTGTCCCGTGGATAAACTGGTTTAAGGTACAGTTTTATGGAGGCAGAAACTGTGACCTTACCAGTGTATGAGATTCAGAGACTTATACAGGAACAAGGTAAAACCACAGGTAGGAATTGCTGAATAATTACCTTTAGACCAACCTGAGCAAGAACCTTCCCAGGAGGACAAGCTCATTTAATGGTTCCTAAAACTCAATCTTGTGGATGTCAATGGTCATGCTTGATTATTTGCAGCGGTGTTTTATGAAAAAGCAATAAAAATGCACCAGGAGGGTGCAGAGGAGAGAAGGGAACAACAAATGGGTTGAGTTTTTCACAGGGTCCCCTCGGTGTGTGCAGGTAGGGGCTGTGTCACACTGAGATGTGGGGCTGGGGGGTGGCTCTGCCCAAAATTGCTGCCTGGAGAGCAGCCAGGAGAAGGTGGAATTCTTGGTTTGTTGGAGAGAAAAAGGAATTCCTGTTGTGGTGAAAGGATTGAGCTGGTTTTGCAGAGCTGACACGAGGAGCCTGGTGAGGAGAGGAAGATCCACACTCTGGGTTATCCCTGCTCTTAATCTCTCCTCCCCTCCCTTTTTCTGTGTTCCAAAAAATATCCCCCAATACNCTGCTCTGCATCTGGAGAAGGCTGGACAGACAGAAAGCTGGACAGACAGAAAGCTGGACAGACAAAAAGCTGGAATGCATCCAGCAGAGCCCCTGAAATATTCCTTGAGCTCTCCAGGGCTGTTTTGTTTAACCTTTATGTAGTTGGAGTGTCCCTTGTAGGAGAGCAACTCCTGCCAGCCCCCGGAGCAGTTTGGGCACCAGCTCTGTAGTTAAACATCAGCTCTGCTTTCCAACCTTCTCTTCCTCCTCACCTGAGAGAAATTAATTCTGGTTTCAAAGGTGCCCTGCTTTGTCTCACTGTAATTGTGATTTAAGCCTTGCTTTTGGTTTATTTGTTTTTAATTGGATTGGATTAGGGAGGAAAAGAACTCGATTTTTGCCCGTCAGCTTTAAATTATTGCGTTATTCCAATTCCATCAGAAGCCTGGGGAGGGAAGAGTTCCAAGAGCAAATCCTTACAAACAGGAGGCAGCACTGCAAAACCTGCCTGGTTTAACGAGTCAGGCAGAAATTGAGAAGGAAAATTAATTAGTTGTCCTCGTGAATCCTTACCCTGATAGCTTCATGAGTAAGCAGAGAGAAGCTTTCCATGAGTTTCCTGAGCAGTTCTGCTAAGTGCCCCCACAGAGATACTCAGTCTCACAAGACTGCAGTTTAATCTAGCTCAAGGACTTTCCAAACTCCACAAATCAAAGACCTCTTTTTTTTTCTCTCTCTCTTTTTTTATCTTTTCTTTTTTTTTTTTCCCTGTCTCTTTTTAAATCCTCGCTCCTGAAACGTTTAAGAGCATGGTGGGGTGTTAACACTGAGCTGTGAAGCATTTCAGTGTCAATATGTTTTCAGATTTTCCCCTGGAAAAAAAATAATTAACTTGCACTTAATCCATGTTTTCTATTCCTATTATCTTTATTTTGTTGTGCTTAAATATACCCTTCTACTTACTGGAATAACCTTTAAAATTCCCAGGATGTTCAGCTTGATCCAAAAATCTCAGGAGTGTTTCCTCTCAAACCCCAAATCCCTTCACCTTCTGAATCCATGCTGCATTTTGCTCCTGCCATAAATGCAGTAAAAATCTCCAAAAGGCTGAGAAGGAGACAAGATTTTGCTTCTTTTCATCAGGAATTTCTCAGCTATCGATTTAAATGTAGGAAACCTGGAAAATTCCTGGATTTTGAGGATTTTTAGATTATACACATGTGGGTGTGTGTTCACCCAAACCTACAATGATTTGTCCCGTGGATAAACTGGTTTAAGGTACAGTTTTATGGAGGCAGAAACTGTGACCTTACCAGTGTATGAGATTCAGAGACTTATACAGGAACAAGGTAAAACCACAGGTAGGAATTGCTGAATAATTACCTTTAGACCAACCTGAGCAAGAACCTTCCCAGGAGGACAAGCTCATTTAATGGTTCCTAAAACTCAATCTTGTGGATGTCAATGGTCATGCTTGATTATTTGCAGCGGTGTTTTATGAAAAAGCAATAAAAATGCACCAGGAGGGTGCAGAGGAGAGAAGGGAACAACAAATGGGTTGAGTTTTTCACAGGGTCCCCTCGGTGTGTGCAGGTAGGGGCTGTGTCACACTGAGATGTGGGGCTGGGGGGTGGCTCTGCCCAAAATTGCTGCCTGGAGAGCAGCCAGGAGAAGGTGGAATTCTTGGTTTGTTGGAGAGAAAAAGGAATTCCTGTTGTGGTGAAAGGATTGAGCTGGTTTTGCAGAGCTGACACGAGGAGCCTGGTGAGGAGAGGAAGATCCACACTCTGGGTTATCCCTGCTCTTAATCTCTCCTCCCCTCCCTTTTTCTGTGTTCCAAAAAATATCCCCCAATACCTACAACCACATAATCCAAATATCCATTATTTGGGTATTTAACTGGGAGCACCCACAAGCATTCCCTGAGGCTCCTGATATTCCCAGGAATTGGAGGAGCAGGCAACACTGCTGGGAGAGGATCTGGTGCCCTTGAGGTTTGAGGTGGGCTCTGTGTTTTGGGGATGAAACATTGGCCTTTCCACCTCAGCTCCATCCAGCCCCAGCTCTGGAAATAAACGAGTTTCCTCGCTAAACTTCAACAGGGAGATGCCCCCACGGATAATTTGTCACTTTTGTCACCTGCTGCTGCTAAGAAAAGAGCAAGAGGTGCAGAGATGTAATCATCCTTCACCTTCCTGCCCGGGGTGGGAGCTGAGCAGGAAAAATCCAGGGATTCTTTCAAGTCTGGGGCTCGGAGCCACCTCCAGCCACTGCTGGCTGCTGCCAACTTGTTACTTTTCAGAAATCACCTGCATTAGGCTTGTTCAGGCCTTTTGAAGTAGATTGGCTGGAAAAGACAGAAATAGATTTTTTTTTTGTTGTTGTTTTATAGATGTATTGTTTTAGGGAGAAAGTTGGCTGGTAAGAGGAAATTGAAAGTCAGACCTGGTTTTTTGTTTTATATAGAGAGAGTGGGTTTCTTAGGAATGTTGTGGAAGAAAGTTGTTCTGTGAGGAGTAAATCTAAATTGAGAAGTGNTTATACAAAATTATCATTCACTGCTCTCATTGTAGCCAAAGACCATTCACTTAAGAGTTGGACTTGATGATCCTTGTGGTTCCCTTCAACTCAGAATTTTCTGGGAGCTACAGTGCATTTATTACCTGTAATTGCACCTGGTACATCTAAAACTTGTTTTCTTGAGGAAAAAAAATATATATAAAAATGGCTGTTTGGCCACAAAGCCAAATGCAGCTGCTATAGAAAAATAAATACATTTTTGGAAAGGTTTAGTACGAGAGAAGCCAGGATGCATAAAAATTCCCCAATCCCAGGGATTTTGAGGGTGGAAGCACTAAGGCAGGGATGCTCTGCAGAGCTCAGGCTTTATTTATTGAATGCTGCCATTTCAGCACCCGTGCAGGAGCTGGAGCAGCAGGAGCCTCCCAGAGGAGATGCTGATTCCACAGGCAGGGAGTGCCAGGGGAGCCTGGAGCAGAGAGGAGCCGAGGTTGGGGTGGGTTTGGTTGGGTTTGCTGGCTCCTGGTAACTTCCCTCCCGTGGCCACGGAGCCACAGGACCATGGCAGCTCCTTCTGCACAAGCGGAGCTGAGGGGAAACAACGGGAAAATTTAACCCTTCCCAGAGCAGCAGGAATAAAAGCTGGGTGGTTTGGGGCATGGCTGGGAATTCCAGCTTGTGGTGGCACCAGGTTCCCACAGGATGTGTCTGTTGTTCCATCCGTGGGGCTGCCCCGAGGGAGAAGGAACATGGATTTGATCCCAGGTTTTCCATCCCCACCCTGATGGCAGCACTCAAACTTCTTTTTCCCATTCCCTTGCTTGGTTGGATTGAGGAAATCCAGGGCAGCTCTTGTCCTGTCCTGCAGCAGATCCCAGTCATGGAAATGTTGCTTAGGGAGAGCTGTGTTTCCTGTTTTCCAGTTAGGAAGGCTGTGGGATTTCTCCTTCTGCAAGGATGTGGTAAATCTCAGGCTTTCAGTTGTTCTGAGAAAATATTTCACCCTCAAGAAATTGTCTCTTGGGTAAGACCCCTGAAGGTGTGGAAAGCCTGAGGGGTTTTGGTGTTTGTTGCCACTCAGGAATGACTCCCAAATTTCATTGTCTTTAGAGTGTTTCTGGGAAAAAAAAGCAACTCCAAAGTGTATCTGTTGAATTTTCTTCTTGAGGTTATCCACATAAACCTCCAAACTGGACAGGAAAAGGAGGAAGGTGCTTTATCCCTGTTTATTTGTGGGTTTGCTGGGCATTCTTTATTTCCTGAGCCTCAGCAGCATCTCTGCCACTGCTCTGCTTAGGGAGAGCAAACAGAGTGGGAAATATTCCAAATTATTGGCTTGAGGAGGAAGTGAGGATAAAGCTGGGCTCTGTAATTCAAGCTCATATGGCAGAGGTTCCAAAGGATTGGTTGGCTTCTGGACACGCTCTGAGGTGGTTCTTTCTTCCTTTGTTCAGACCTGTGAGGGAAAAAAAAAGGAAGATAACAGATCTTAATGTTATTGCTGCCTTCAAAAGAGAGGGATTTGGGAGGGATTGTTCACAATTCTCATTCTCAGGTCTTCATTTAGATAATGTGACTTCCCCTGACTCCAGGGAAGTCAATAAGGTTTATAGCAGAGCCTTGGCACTCTATAAATTAAATATTAGGAGCAGTGTTTGAAGTTTAAAGCCCTCCCTCGTCCTCCAGCTCGGCTTTTCTGCCGCTGTGCTTTTGTCTTTCTGCCTGAGCACCTTGCTGACAAGTGCTAATAACAAAATGCCAAGAGAGGGTCCAGTCGGAGTTACCACACATTAAACATTCTGAACTTGTCCTTTTGCTCATAGATTGTGCATAATTAATAATTAAACGGTTTCAGTTGTAATGGGTTGACCTCCTTGAACTGTTCATTATTCACAAGGCAAAGGCATCACTCAAAGTTCTTTTCCTGTGGCCCTTCCCTCGCTCGGTGTGCACAGCTGGGCTGGGCTGGAGAGACCAGGGGCTGCTCTTGGCTTCTCCTGCAGCAGATCCCAGGGGTGGAAGTGTTGCCTGGATCTTAGGGAAGCAGCCAGTCCTGGGAATAACAGTCCACAGATCCTTAGAACCCTCCGTGTCCTTGCTGCCCTTTCAGCATCATCCCCAGTGTCGAGGTCTTGGTGCTGCTGGTCAAAGCTGTGGCAGTTGCTGGAAAGGAAAGAACCATTCCCCAGTCAAAATTAAAAATATCTTTTCCTCTCTCCTTCCAGATCCTGGTTTTGTGCTTCCTTTGCCTCCACAGTGTGGTTTCATTTTGTGGGTGGGGAGATCAGGCAGGTCACTGGGGCGCAGCAGGTGTGACCATATTCCATCTATTCCATCCCTCTCACTGGGTACAGATGTGCAGCTCTGCTCTATTCCCTCGTATTCCCATCTCTTTGGGTGTCAGACAA
Source organism: Notiomystis cincta (assembly GCA_013398075.1). Lineage (NCBI taxonomy): Eukaryota > Metazoa > Chordata > Aves > Passeriformes > Notiomystidae > Notiomystis > Notiomystis cincta. The sequence goes on along the minus strand of VZRX01023121.1, from coordinate 29,154 downwards.
CATCTGGGAAGCCTCAGGAAACGACACAGGCTGGATCTGCACATCCCAGACTTGAGCAGCCTGCTTTAGTGGGAGGTGTCCTCAAGATTCAGCCCTGATTTTGAGCCTCCCAAAAGGCTTTCTTTGCTTTTTTCAGGCCAAAATCTGACAAATCCGTGTCCAGAATCTGAAATCCTCGGGAATAACTCTTGGAGCATCTCCTTTCCATCCTGAGAGCCACTGTGTGTTCATCTGCACCCTTCCACACCAAATCTCTCTCTCCTCACACCAGACCAGCCCAGGCATGGCCAGCAGGTCTGGATGGGGCTGAAATACCCGAATTGAACAGGAAAATATTCCCAAAAAAAAAGAAAACCAGATAGGATTTAACCTTTCCTTCCACCCAGGTGAAATTCTCTTGGACAGGAGCTGCACAGCACGGGTTTTTATGCTGATGCTGGAACAGCTTCTCCCCTTGCCTGGATGAGCCCAGAGGGTTTGGAATAAC
>VZRX01023121.1:0-15958 GCA_013398075.1 Notiomystis cincta | reverse complement strand
AAAAAAAAGAAAAAAAGAGAGGAAAAAAAGGCGCATATAAATAGGAGACATTTTTCTCCTGAAGAGGGCCGTGCTGAAAGATTTTTTAATTGGATTTTCATTGTGATTGACAGCGCTTGATTATGACAGTAACTTTATTTGGCTGGACTGTTAGAGCCCCCTTGTTCAGGGTGGGTTTTTTTCCCTTTTTTCCCCATCAAAGGCCTTTTTTCTCCGTGGCATTCCCGGCGGATCCTGTGAAAGAGCCTTTTAGCACCTTTGTTGCCGCCATCCCTGGTGACGATTGGGCCCAGCTGGTTGCGGGTGGCGAAATGCTCCTCTCACAAAGAGAAACCTCCCTCGCCTCCATAATTTTAAGAGCCCCAGAAACCTGTTGAGGATTAGAAGTAGCTTTAGATGTGAAATGAGTGTTAAGTATTAGTAATCGGGAGATTAGGGCCCCGGGGACAACGGGAGATAAACAACCGCAATTAAGGCAAATCTGCCAGAGTAAACAAAATTGAGCAGAAACAGATGCCCTCGCCATTTTGGGGGATTGATTGGAGGGCACCGAGGAATCGATTTTTGTCTTGTTTACACTTCCAAACCCCGGTGATAAACTGGGAGGCTAAATATTTCATAGCGCCTGATTTTAGTTAATTTTTCTCGGCTCCTCACAGTGACCAGGCCGGGCCTCGCTCAGCCTTCACAGGGAGCAGCTAATTGCCTATGAAGGGCCCCTGTGTTTAAATGGGCTTGACAGGAATTTAAATTTTGTTTCAATCAACCTCTGTGCTCACAGCCTGCTCCAGTTTCTAATTTTTAAATTAAACATGATTTTTTTTTTAATTTTTTTTTTTTTTTTAAGCCGAGTCCTCCCCTCCGGAGCCGGCTGCTCGCGCTCCCAGCCGGGGCAGCGCTCGGCTTTATTCTGCCTGGAACACCAAAACACAGCCCTGGAAAAGTTCTTTATCCCATAAATGTGCATCTGCCTGCTCAGATTTGATAGGAGAGGTTGGGGGAAGCACTCAGCTGGTGTAAATCGGGATGGGGAGAGCCAGGTTTCCACCAGGGAAAGGCTCCCTGTTGGGTTAGAATACAACTCTGAGAGTGGAAATGGTGTTTGTGGCCTCAGTCGTTGTTCAGTGACCTTGGGAGAGATTCAAAGGAATTTATTCCTTTTTTTTTCCCCCAAGCCAACTAGTGGTGATATATTTTGCCCTGTCCATGTTTCCAGCAGGGCTCTGTGTGTTTATTTCAGTGTCGTTTCCTACCTGAGCTTTCTCTGCCCCTCAGACCAGGGGATTTGGCAGCACCTTCACCTCCATCATTTAATACTTTATTTAGTCCCTTTACAAAGCCTGGCAAGCCCAGGGATGTTGTTTTGCACTCCGTGCAGGCAGTGTTTAGCCACAGAATGCAGGATGATCGTAGTGGTACTTTTAAAAACAACTTGTTCATTTGCAGAAACTTCATCACAAAAATGCTAACGAAGTACGAGCTGTTTCATTCTCCCTTTTTGCTTCCAGCCACATCATTTTCAGGGTTTTGGGGTTTTTTTGCTTTTGTTAATTGTTGTTATTTGTGTGTGTGTGTGTGTGTATGCACAGAGCATTTTCTTCTCCAAGGTTTGGGTGAAAAACATTTAGAAGATTGTTTCAGTTTACTTCAGCTTAGTAATTTGCTTAGCAATTTTTTTTTTTTCCCCAGTAGAAAAACTTGGAGAAAACAGTTGTTTTCTTCACCCTTCTCCCCCAGTCTGGGGGAACACTTAGTCCTCCTTTGAAGGAGGTGCTGTGGGGAGCATTTAGTCCTCGTTTGAAGGAAATTCTGTAGGGAACATTTAGTCCTCTTTGGAAGGAAATTCTTGATCAGCTTTTGATTCCTGCCAAGCTCCTTGGGTGTCAGTGAGGCCATTCCATGCTGGAGCTGAGGACACTCCTGCAGGTGCAGCTGCCTGAGCATCAGAGCTCAGGTCAGGTGTGCCTTCCTGGTGTGAATGTCCCCTCCTGGCCAGCCCCCACTCTTTCATTCTCATCACAGCCAGGTCTCGAAGCTCACCAATCGATTTCAAATGAAACCACACCAGAAGATGTGCTCCAGGCACACACCTAATGAGCTCCAGCTACTAATGGGCGCTGAGGCCACAAACCAGACCAGAGCTGGGCAAAAGTCAAACCTCTTCCATCCCTAAAATGTCGCACCAACCGTTTCACTCAGCGGAGCTGCTTCTGTTGTCGACAGCTTGCTAATGTTGACAGACTCCATCAGCCTTGGGCCACTCTCCCCATTCCTCTTCTACAGCTCTTCTTAACCTCAGCAGCACTTGCAGAAGTAAACTCCAAATAGATTTTGGTTGGTTTTGTTTGTTTTAAGAGTCGTAATGCAAAAACTGAAATACCTTTGCTGGGAGCTGGCTCGCTTTTAGCTGAGGGGTGCCAAGGACAGTTACTGCTTTAACAACAAATATCAAAAGCAAAACTGCCGTGGAAAGAATGATCTGCAGATGGGCAAATAGATTCCTCTGTGCCACAGCCAAACCCTAAACTCTGTAGTAAATTCAAGAGCAGTCTTTGCCACAGGAAGGGAGCAGACAGCAGAGCCAGGGTCCCGTGGTAGGAGGGGTTGAGTGGTTTGAAGTCAGGTCCTGCTGATCCCACCTGAGAAATTCCCACTTGGCCCTTCATCTGGTGAGGAGTCACCAGCTTGGACACTTCACTCAAGTGCACAAGGGGTCTCTGAGATCCCTTCTGGGGTCACCAGCCATCCAGAGCTCGGAAAAATAATACTTGAATCATAATGAGGGGTCTGTATTGCTGATTAAAAATGGAAATTCAGGTGAGGTGTGCAGGCAGTTGCTCTTCAGGTTAAGGTGTTGAGGTCTAAGTTGAGCTGTTCTTCCTCTTCACCCATCCATCAGGCCTGGGGACTGTTCTTATTCAAAGAAAAATTCTGTAAATTGCAGGAGAGTTTTGCTGCCTCGACAAAACCAAACCAGCTGAAAATCTCTTGCAAATAACTTTGTCCTATAAACAGAAAAAATGCACTGGTGAAAGTCAGTCTACAAATAGATAAATAATAGGGGGAAAAGAATACTTCTCATGAAGAGAAAAAGAGATAGAGAAGAAATATAACTCCAAGGCTTTATAACTCCAGGGCTTCACTGCTTAGTTGTGTTATCCATTTATCTTTGTTTTGTATCATCTTTTCACTGTCTTGCCTATCATCAGAGGGATAAAGCCATTAGTGTGCTAATCTAGGTAGCCATAGTTCTAAGGCTGACCTAGGCTAATCTGCCTTTGCAATTTCAAGAACTATGTTCGACTCCTCTGAAAGTAACCTTAAATTGTAGTCTTGTAAGAATTCCAGAGCTGTATCCTTCACTCCTTCTCCTAATGAGGTTATGACCAAATGCTCATTATAATTGCTTTAGACTCCTTTTAATTTTCAAGCTTATTAATCATAAGAAGAGTTATTTAAAATTGCATAAATTAATCTTAGATTAAAAGCCCATCAAAGCCTCGAAACAATTAAGAATAAGTAGGATTTCCCTGGGGCAGCAAGTTTTATTTTAATAGTGTAGTCAGGTGGATATCAGAACATTGAAGTATGGTAGTGATTAATGTATGCAAAATTTAAATGAGAGTTTTTAAATGGCAAATCTAAATCACATATTGACCTAACTGTAGGCTTTAACTGCATTGTCTGTCATATATTTAAACTGTTTAGTAATCAACATTTTAATTACAGTGTATGTTAGGGAGGCCGTGCAACAAACAAAACTCCCCACATCCCGAGTGGAGCTGCCGAGCGGGCTGGGCTCTGCTCTCAGCTCTGAGGGGCAAGGAGGGAGCCCAAACTTCCAGGAGAATAATCAGGCTCGATTTTCCTTGTGGATGTGTTCTTGTTCCTGCATCATCTCCCCCCAGCAAACACCGCTGGTCGATGGTGGGAACGTTCAAGGGCGGACGGGGCTTGGAGCAACCCGTGCTGGTAAAAGGTGTCCCTGCCCAAGGACTGGATGGGCTTTGAGGTCTTTCCAGCCCATAATTCTGTGATTCCATGCTTCTATCCCCTGCTCTGGGGGCTTTCTGAGCAGCACCCAGCTGAGTGTGGGCTCTGGGGATGGCGGGAGCGTCTCCGGCGCGGCGCTGCAGTCCTTGCCCTCGATAGTCGCTGTTCTGGGAGCGGGGACGGGCACGGAGAACTGGGCCAGCAACACTGGGCCCCAGATCGAGCACAGCCCTTGGAGTCCCCAGGAGGAGCAGCTGGAATTTCAGGGTTAAGCTGGATCTGTGATCTGCAGTCCCATTGCTTCAGGTGCCAGGTGGAAGGGACAAGGAGGCTGCAGCTGACCTTGCTGCAGCTTTGGGATACTGGGGACACTCCTGGCAGCCATATTGAGCTTCCCAGGCCCTGCTGTTCCAAACTCTTCAGCTGCTCACACTTTTCCTGAAAAGGGTTAAAAAAACCCTGAAATTTCAAAAGGAAGACAGGAGATTGGATCACACTTTAACAGTGTCTTGCTGGGTCCTTTCGCCCATGGGTACTTTCTGTGTCTCCGTGGATTAACCTGTGCTCAGCCTTCAGAGTTTTTGCCCCACTCAGGCCTTGGGAGCTGCGTGGAGCATCCCCTGAGGATGCCCTGCCACCTTCTGAGCCTGTGAATTATCCATGGTTTGGGAGTCTGCAGTGAGAGTATTGGCCTGAGGATTCCTCGCTGCTATTCCTGGCTGTGGGAGCCGCAGTTGGATACTGTAGGTAGCTGGCACAGATAATTAGAGCAGCATTTAGTGTGGCTTGTCCTTGGAGGCAGCAGCTCGAGATGGAAAATCCTCCAGCACCAGAGGCTGGGGTGGAGTGATGAAATCCTAACAAGTGCTGAGGTCACCGCAGGGGGAGCCGGGGTCAGGCTGGGGTGGTTTGGGTTACTCAGCATTTTGTGTTTCCTGCAGTCCTGGGAAGCTGGTGCAGCTCCAGAGCTGAGCTTTGTGTTTGTCCTGTTGGAAGCTGGGCTGGTCTCCCACTGAACACGAGAATGGGTGAGAACTTCCCCTGGAGTCCGTGCCCTCAGTTAATTACAAGAGCTGTAAATAGCACAGACACCTCAGCAGCAATGGGAGAACCAACTGGGCTGTGCTCTTGGACAGCCAAGTTGGGATTTTTTGGAGTTGGAGGGATGAGCTGCCAGCCAGGCTTTCCTGATTTAATGTTTGCACTGTGGCTTTCCTTTGAGTGCAGCACCTGGAGTGGGGGAAGGTGTGGAACATCCCACCTGCTCTGGGAGCACAAGGAATGCTGTGGTTTGGTCACGTTCCACATGGGGTTGGTGCTGGCAGGGCTGGGATTCTGCTGAGCTGAAACGGGTGCAGAGGCAAAACAGCTCCCAGGCATGGAGAGAGAGCTGGGTCAGAGGATGCTCTTCCCATTCCCAATAGCCTTACAACTCTCACCAGGAATTAGGGAATGGCAGGGAAGGGGAGCAGGCTTCCAGTTTTCCCTTTATCTTCAACAGGTGCCGTGTCTGTGCAGGAAAAACTCGGTGTTGCTGCCTCTGATGCATTCAGAGCACACCAGTAAAGTGCTGCATCCTCTTCCTCATCCCCCCTTGGAAAACTCGAGTTAAGCAGCGAGTGAGCTCCCTTACAGCAGCCTGCAGCCAGCAGTGATATTTATTTTCTCTATTTGTTTTAAGCCTGTGAAGACTGTGGCTTCCTGCACACTGTCCTGATGGAGCCCTGACCAGCGAGCGTGCAATGCCCCCAGCCCTAATGTGCCATTAATGATAGGTTAATGTACAGTATAATGTTTTTTGGACTATGGGTTCATTACACTTCTGAGTGCAAGGTCCTTCTGCAGAGCGCCCAAGGTCCCATTGCATTATATCATGCAATAAAAATACCCTTTTCATATCACACACTAATAAACTGTATTTGAAATGCTGTCTGAGGGCACTGCCATTGTCTTGATAGGCTGTGCCTGCAACAGTTGGGATCTTTTTATTGTGGCTTTGGTTTGTTTGAGGGTTGTTTTTTTTTGCTGGGCTCAACATTTTTAAGTGGAACGCATAATTTGTCTGTGCTGCTTGGTAATAAATGGAGCACAGGCCTTCAGCTGCTCAGGCTGGGAGGGTTCCTGGAAAAATCAGTGTTGAAAGGGTGGCACCATTGCAGCCAGTGCAGTGCCACTCATTTCCAACCTTCTCTGCATAAGCAGGAGGAATTTCCTTGTCATTCCTAATTTGCTGCCCTCCCCTGCCAGCCTCTTGTTTTCCCAGGGGAGAAGATCCAAGGAGGTGCTGTTGTGTGTGACATCCTCCAGCAACATCCTGATCACCCCTTGGGATTCAGGTTCCTGGCCTGCCCCCATCCCTCTCCTGTTCTGTGCCCCAGGCAGCACCACCCTGGCGTTTTTGGAGATTCCCAAGGGATGCTGGCTGGCATTCCACACTGGGAATGTGCTTTCTCACCATTCTAGGCTGGTAACTGGACCTGAAAACCTGCCTCACTTAAACACACACTTCTTTTGTGCCTGGACAGTGCTCCCCAATCCCAGGCATCGCTTGAGGGGTGTTATTTATGGTCTGCCTGTCCTTTGGCATTGGTCTGAACCTCCTTGGTGCTCTCCAGACACAAACAGCTGATGGTCAGAGGATCCTGTAGATGGGAGAGGCTCTCCTGAAGCTTTGCTCTTCCCTGGATTTGTGTGTGAGGGGTGGTGTGAGCTGTTACCTGTGCTCCAGACTGAAGAGCTGAAGGGATTCAGGTAGCCCTGATTTGGGGCTCTGGGGGATGATGATGTTGTGTTGTGAAATTCCCAGGGGGAATTTCATCTCTCCTGGACAGTTCATCCTCCTGGAGCAGAGCTGGACAAGGGCACCTGGGGCTGGAAAAGGCCCATGGATCTGCAGCCCTGCCCAGGATGCCATGCAGGGTCTGTGGCAATAAGCTCAGGGGGGGTTGTTATCAGAAACAAAGATTTTTTTTAGGCCAGAGCAGAAGGCCATGAAAGCAAATTGCTGGATTTTAGGGGTAGGTAAAATGAGGGAACTTTTACCCTTGAATAATGGCGATTTAATTGACTGGGCTAAGTGATTGATGGTTGGTGAGCACTGGGTTGGAATTACCAGGGCTCTGTGTGTTCAGGGGGGCACTGCCCTTTTAATTTCCTGTCAGATATTTAAATCATTCACATCCCCCTCCACCAGTGAAAGAGTTAACCTGTCTGGTGGGACACTGCAACGTGAGAAATGTACCCTTTATCAAGAGAACCAGATGAGACAAGTTCATTTAAAAAGCCTGGTTTGTCATTGTTTATCTAATTTTCGGGGTTGACACACAAAATTAGGCTGGCTGACACTCACTCAGGGCCAGCCCTGGCCCTGTCCTGCCTGACCTTTCCAGCTCCAAGCTCTCTCAGCTTCCCACTGCCTGCAGGTTTCCCAGTGCATCCCAGCGAGCCAGGGCAAGGCACACCAGTACCAGGCCAGTAAGGGAAACCAGTTTGGTGGTGGATTTTCAGCCTCTTCCCTGCTGGCTGTGCTGATTTCCAAGTATTTTTAAGGCTGGATATTTAAAAGTTAGGAAGGAGGTGGTTATTGCTTTGTTGTGAGGGTGTGAGGAGTCCGAGGAAATACAAAATACACAGGGATGGGATCATGTGTCCCAAAAAGCAGAGCTGTGCATGCCACACCAGGCAGTGCAACCTCAGCAGCTGCAACAGAAAATGCATTTCCAGCTTCCACACATTTACCTGTTCTCAGCCTTCCCTGGCCATAAATCCCTGTGGGAATATTTAAGTACAGCAGGCTGCTGGGTTTGGGTGAGAACATATTGCTCACTCCTGGAGTCAGGGCTGGGACTTCTATTTGTGGCTGAGCCAGCCACAGGATTTATTGGCAGTGTCCAAATGCTGGGGCTGTCATTGTCTCCCCTCTGAGGTGTCAGCTCTGTGCTGCTGCACCACTGCTCTTTCCCTGGTTTGGATTTTTATCTGGGATTATTTTTCCTTATTCTTCCTTCCCTCCTCCTTGGGTTCTCACCTCTCCCTTTGGATTCTCTCCTCCATGCTTTCCAGAGGATTCCCCAGTGTGAGCACTGCTGTCTGGGGTCTGCAGGCTCAGGTTGATGCTTGCAGTGCTCAGGGTGCCTGGACAGGGGGGAATGTGGGGCTGGGTGCTGGATAATGACAAAATCACAGAGGGCAGGGATGAGGTTGGGAAGAGGTTTCTAAGAGAGAGGAAACCTCTGCAGCCACAGTGCTGGAGACCTTGGAGGAAAACTTAAATTATTCCCTGAGATGTTTTTGGGTGCTGAGCCAAGTGCAAGTCCCTCTTCTGCAGTTTGTGCTGCATTTTCACTCTGAATCTCACTGCAAACAGGCCAAGGCCAGCTTTGATGGACTCCTGCATTATCCCCAGCTCCATGGGGTCTTTGATAAATGTTTTTATTGCAGTCACAGGTGCTGCTGACTGAGGGCAGGTATTAAAAGCAGCAGAGTGGGGTTGGAGGTGGATTTTGGTACAGGCCACCCATGAGCACTGGCCCTCTTTGGGCCTCTTGTGTCCTTCTTGGTTTTGGTGCCTGATCTGGAAATGCTGCAGGTTTTCCAAGATTTGCAAAGATGGGGCCTCCTGAGGTCTCTGTTCTGTCATTCTCAATTTAAGAAAACATAAAGAGCTCAGAAAAAAATGAACCTCCAGATCCCAAAAAACACCTTTTAGTAAAAACATCCCTTCAGCCTGAGAAAAATCCTCCTTGGAGGATGGACCGTAAAGCCACGGGAAATCCCGAGAGTTGTTTCAAGTTAAATTTATTCCTGGGGAGGACAGCATGGAACCCCCCAGCTTTTGGTGGAATATCCTCAGGAAGCAAAGCAAGCAGGGTCCCCAGTGTGCAGAGCTGGGGTTTCACAGCTCAGATTTCACTTGGAGCAGCTCAAGATACCCCAGGCATGAGGCAGCTTTGGCTCAGGGCTCTCTCCACCATGGAGGAGGTTCATAGGGAGGGGGCTGGCTGGAGTAGCTGCCTTTGACTGCCCCAGTGCATCTGCTGTGCCCTGCCTGTGCCTCCTGATCCTTCCCTGCTGCTTCTCTCCGCTGTCCCTGGCTCTTTGTGTAAGAGCTGAACCAGCTGCTCCTAGGTTGTGTTGGAGGTACAAGCATTTACCTTATTCCTGCACTTTTCCACCCAAAAACGCCCCAGTGCTGGGCAAAACCACCTTGTCCTGTCTTGTCCAGGGTCGCTGTCAGCTCTCCTGGATCCCCTTTAGGCACAGGAAGGTCACAGGGAGTGTTAAAGAGAGGAACTTCAGGAGATCCCACACCTTTACAAGGAGCAGGTGAACGGGGTGGTGTTTTGGGGGAGATCACTTTACCCAAACACCATTCAGCAGCTGCTCAGCTCTCCTGGAAAGGGGCTGGGTCAGAGCACAACGAGAAAATGGAACAGCAGCCAAAAATAATGAGCTTTCCCAAGGAGTGCTGGGCTGGGGGCTCTGTGAGGAGTGAGAGCTGCCTCCCTCCGCTCGGCTCGGGCCGTGCGGCTCCAGGAGGAGCAGCTCCGGTTTGAACCTCTGCTTTACTGCACTTCTGTGGCTGCAACCACAGGATACTCCAGTGGCAATTCCTGCTGCAGAAGGGCTGTGTTTCTCTGGGCTAACCCCACCTGTCCCCCTGCAGGGCCACCCCTTCATCGTGCAGTACAACGACGGCAACGCCGAGGTCGTGTCCATGTGGGTGTGCAGGATGCTGGAGGAGCGGCGATCCCAGGGGGCACAGTGAGCTCTGGAGCACCCCAAGAGCTCCTCCCGGCTCAGCATCACCAGCCTTGGACTCACAGCTTATCCAGATCGTGTTTTACTCCAAATATTTCCTAGAAGCATCAAGGAGATCAGGATATTTGTCAGCTGCCTTTTCCTCACCGCCACATTGAGGGATTTTCTTCCCACATTTCTTCTGTTGCTGAGCAATTTCCAGATTATCTTCAGTTATACTGTACACAGCCTTAAAGCAAGTATTTTATATCTCTATTTTTGGGTTATTGAATCTACTGCCTATTTCCTGGCTCCAGAGTATTTTTTAACTGTTGCTCCTGTCCTGGTGGCACTCTGAGTGTCCAGAGGATTTCCTGAGGAGCTGGTGGCTGTCTCTGAGTGCAGGTAGCCACAAAATACTGAGTTTCAATGTAAAACAAAAGCAAACAGGCAAAAAAAAAGAAATATCTGGGCTTGCCCATCCTGTGAGGGGTGTCAGGTGGGTCAGCATCACACCAGTAAATGCCTGGGAATGCTTCTCTCTGCTCCCAGTGCCAGCTGCTGGGGATCAGGATTGCTGGGAGCATCCATGGCCAGGCTCTGAATTGGAAAGGGTTTGCTGGGGTGGAAAAGGTGAAGTGAAAGAGGGTGGTGCTGTGCTCTGGAGCCAGGCTGGGAGAGCTGGGAATGTTCACCTGGAGAAGGGAAGGATCCAGAGACCCTTGCAGGGCCTAAAGGGGCTCCAGGAGAGCTGGAGAGGGACTGAGGACAAGGGATGGAGGGACAGGACACAGGGAATGGCTTCCCAGTGCCAGAGGGCAGGGATGGATGGGATATTGGGAAGGAATTGTTCCCTGGCAGGGTAGGGAGGTCCTTTTAAATGCCCAGAGAAGCTGTGGCTGCCCCTGGATCCCTGGCAGTGTCCAAGGCCAGGCTGGGTGAGGCTTGGAGCAGCCTGGGACAGTGGGAGGTGTCCCTGCCATGGCAGGGGGTGGCTCTGGGTGGGCTTTGGGGTCCCTTCCAAACCATTCTGGGATCCCCTGACTCTCCTAAACAGGGAGTGGGTGCTGCTGCAGGATCCCTGCAGGAGCTGAGGTCTCTGCCTGCAGAGGGAGAGCAGCCCCAGCTCCTGCACTCTCCGTGGACATTTCCACAACAGACCAACGCATTGAATCAGTCCTTGTGTCAAAATGCTTGTTAAAAGGAAAAAAATGAAATAAAACACATCGTGAGAGGCAGGTTTGGGGTGAGAGAGTTGGGTGGGAGAAGGTTGGGGTTTGTTTGCTTGTCTTTGCATTAGAAATAAACTTTTGCTAAAAAAATTAAAAAGAGACTCGGGTAGTTTTATTTTATACCAGCAGCTCAAAGCTCACCACAATTCAGTGAAATATTCCTCCTGAACCACTGCAAATCCTGAACGTTATTCTGGAAGCAGCCTGGAAGAGAGTCGGTTTCCTTCCTTGGAGGGATCGTTTGTCTTCTTTTGAAGTGTAGAGGTTGCAGGCTGTGAACTTATAGACTAAAGTTTGTCTTAATTGCTGTGATGTCACAACCTCGCTGGCAGATAACAGCGCAATGAATGAGCCAACAGCCCCCATTCCTCCAGGTCCTTCTGCTAAAGTGAGACAAATTCCCTCCCTGTGAGCCAACCGCGGCCTCGGCAGCGCTGCCATTTATTTATCCCTAATAGTTTGCATCAGCTTTCCCTGGACAGAAGGTCTCCCTCTCCCTCTGTCTCTGTCTCTCGCGGATTTAGTTTAAAACTCAGCAAACCCTGGGCTTTTCCTGCTGCTCTTCTGGCGGGGAGCTTGGGAGGGGAGGATCAGCCTGAGGATCCCTGTGGGATGGAGCTGATGGGGGTGGGAAGAATGTCCTGGCTGAGGTGGGGGCAGAATTGGAGTTGGCTCCTCAGTGTCAGCAGCCTCGGGACCTCCATCACCTCTCCCAAATCCTTGGATTCGGTGCAGCGGGGAGGACGGGCAGCCCCACTCCCGGCGCCGCGTTTGGGGGGATAGGGCTGGGTGAGAGAGCAGAGAGGGAAGTCTGGGGGGAGCAGCTCCTCTCAGCCTCGCTGGCGTTCCCAGCCGAGCAGCAGCGAGGTTCGACCTTCCCAAATCACCTTTTCCCACCTGGAGTCGGGGTCTGGGGGTGGTTTGTCCCCTCGGGACCCCAATTCCTGCCACCACCCATCGGCGCTGAGGGCAAGGGGGGTGCAGTAAATCGGGCCAGGATTTGGCTCTGCTGGCTGCCCCCACCCACATCCAGGAGCTCTTTACCCAGCCCAGCCTCCTCTCCCTGCACCAGGAACATCCCAAGCCGTGTCTGTGCCTTGTGGGATCCAGGTGAGCCCGGCTTGGGGCACCTCAACAGCGCAGGGCCCCCCCAAACCTGCCCGAAGGGGTCCCTTGGGATGTGGCACCACCGGGCTGATTCGGGGCTGAGCAAATCCTGCCTCGGTGCCCTCAGAAATGACTTTGAGGTGGCCAAGACACGGACCCTGCCTTATGTGTAACATCATCCTGCCCCCAGACTTTCCGGGGATGGGGATGAAGCTCCAGGGAGGTTTTCCAGGCAGGGCTGGAAGCTGGGAAGGGGCTCGGCAGTGCTGCTCTCCACGCAGGCAGGAGCTGACCCGGAGCTGGGGCTGTCTGGGGATGTTTTTCCTCTCTCCTCCTTCCCGCTGCAATTTTTGGGGCTCTGACCCGGGGCTGGAAAGGCTGCAGGAAATGCAGCAGTGTCAGAGCCCGCAGCTGAGTCCTGCCCACAGGATGGCACCGAGGGGTGTAAGGAACGCATTAATTCAGCAGAGGATCTGCAACCTCCCCCAGCCCCACTCCTCGCCCCAGCAGCCCCACACCAGTCTCCCCTCCCATAACCTCAGTGATGGTGACTCCTATGGGAGTGTGGATGTGGGGACTCACTGGGACAAACGGATTATGTCCCATCTGTGCCAAAACTTCCGATATTTTCCACATTTCCCTTTCCCGCAGCCAGGCAAAGCTCCTGTGAGAGGAGCCCGTGGAAGTTCGCCTTTAAACCAGCCCAGAATTAGAAAATATTTTGTTCCTCGTATCCCGTGGCCAAACGCATCCCGCTGTCAGCATTCCAAAGGCAAAGCGTCCGTCTTTGTTTTCCAAAGAACAGCCTGAAAAGCTGCGGGGAGGGAGGCGGGGCTGCGAGGGGTCCTTTACCTGTCGCTGTCCCTCGGCTTAACGCGGGCAATGTGATCGTGTTAATAACTGAGCAGTCACCAGAAACAGCTCTGGGGAGCTTCATCTGATCCCTCGGATACCCGAGAGGAAAAGCGAACGGCAGGGCTGGAGCTGGGAGTGGCGGGTGTTGTTTTCCTGCCTCCCGGAGCCGTGCGGGGCTGCAGGGAAAGTTTACCTGGAGGCATCTCCAGAAAAAGGATGGACCTCAGGGTGTGTGGGCAAGGCGTGAAGCAAAACCGGGGAATTTGGGGCTTTGCTCCCGCAGGGAGCCAAATCCACTGGGAGAGCTGCGGGAGAAGCTGCTCCGTGCTGGCAGCAGGGCTTCGGCCGCGGGTGAGGAGGGGGCGATGCCACCGGGGCGGGCACTGGATCGGCTTCGTGCTGCGCTCCCTGCGCCGCTCCGGGCAGGACAATCCCGGAGCCACCGCATCCCCCGGGAGCTGCTCCTGGGACCGCCGGGAGTGCGGCCTCGGCCGGGGGGAGGCACAGCAGGGCCGAGCAGCTCGGCGGCTGCTCCCGGGGGTCCAGGGCACACTCAGAGAGCCCCTTCGGCCTCTTCGGGCAGTGAGCAGGAGCAGCAAACCCATCTCCGAGGGGCTGCTCCGCGCAGGGGCTCCCGCTCCCGCCGGGATGCGGCTCCGGCCGAGACGAACAGGGAGGAGCTGGGGAACATCCCCGGGGGACCCGTCCTGGTGCAGCTGCCGCGGGCCGGCCCATCAGCGACCAAACACATCGCAGGTGCCCCCAGGTCCCGGAGAGCTGCAGAGGGCCCAGCTGTGGCCCCTCAGCCTCTCCCGAGGGTGCAGCCAGGGCGGGGTATTTATGGGTGACTCTGCCCCGGGGAGCCGGGCTGGGAGTGATGTCCCTGTGGTGCCAGCCAGGTCTGGGGGGCAGAGGGGCTCTCCAGGAGCCCCCTGAGTGATGGTGAGATCCTGAGCTGTAACACTTATTTTAGGATAACTCATCTTCAGCATTCCCAGGGCGGGGGGGGGCTCACAGGCACCGCGGGGCAGAAATCGGCAGGAATGGGGAGGATTCAGGATGCCCTGAACTTTGTGGCCTCCTCCTGCTCACCAGCACTGCTCTGCCAGGCTGGACTGGGAAAACCTAACGGGGAGAAAGAAATTTTAAAAATCTCCAATTATAGTATTTGGTCACACCGAATAAAAAAAAAAAGGTTGTGCAAGCTGCACTAGTGGAAGGTGTCCCTGCCCATGGAGGGGGGGTTGGAACGAGAGGAGCTTTAAGGTCTCTCCTAACTCAAAGCAGCCACAGCGAGTCTGTGATCCTGTGCCTTTCCCGTCGGGAAGCCGCAGCCGGGGCGCTGCGGCGCGGCTGCCGCGGAGCTGCGCTGACCCGGGGCTGCGTTACCTTCAGCAGAGGGTGCCCATAAACCACCCGTGCGCGCTCAGGACAGGATTTATGGATTGAGCCTTCCCGGCCCCTGGAGCGGCGGCGGCCTCCCGGTCCCCGCTGCGGCTGCTGCCGGCGCCGGGCCCGCCGTGCAAGTTCAAGGTTTGTGAGAGCCGGAGAGCCCGGGAGATGTTTAATGGCAAATGGATGTCTGGGGCTTTTATGGGCAGGAGGAGGAAAAGTTCCCCGCAGCCGAGGCAGAGCTGCCGGGTCCACACGCAGGTGAGTGCGGGTCCGTCCCGGAGCGGGCCCGGCTGTCCCGGCAGGGCACGGGCGGGGGCATCGCTGCCCTCGGCCCGTCCCACTCCGGCCCTGCGGAGCTGTTTGGTTTATCCTGATCAATAAAGTCGTGTCTATCGATCCCGCTCGCGGCCGCTCCGGCCCAGGGAAATCGGGAAGATTCGGAGCCGCGGGAGGGTTTGGGTGGCCAGAGGTGCAGGGGACAAGGGGACAGCGGGGAGCCGAGGCACAGTGGGGAGAGCCGAGGTTGTGTTGTGGGGATGGAGGGTGCGAGGGAGGCAAGGAGGTGTCACGGGGTGCACAGAGAGGAGTGCCCGGCCCTGGGAAGGGACCCTGGGGCGCACCGAGAGGAACCCCCGGGCTCCCCGGGGGTGGCGGGGCAGGAGCCGCGCACGGTGCCGGTGCTCCCCCCGCGCCGGGGGCTCGGCAGCCGGGTCAGGCGGAGTGTGCCCGGCCTGCAGAGAGAGCCGCCGCCCGCTCCCTTTGTCAATGTCCAGTAATTAAAATGTCACCGTTTAATTTTCAGGCCTCTCGGAGCAATCTTTTCCTAATAAAGAGTCTAATCGAAACGCTCCTACCCCCGCCTCGGCGGGAAGGGCCGCGGAAGAGGCTGCGGAGGTGCAGAGCCGCCGCGGATCGATGGAGAGAAGCCCGGATTGATCGGCCTCTAAAATTAAATTTATTGGGGTCATGGTTTTATATGGTGCTGATACAACTGTTAAATGGGGAACATTCATTTCCAATAGGAGGCGTTTATTAAACTTCCACTGAATTAGACCGCCGTGATTTATGTGGCAATCTCGGCTCAGCCCTCCAGGAGCGCGGGGCCTTCCGCGCCCGCCACGCGTGATTATTTATTTATACACCCGTGACACGGCTCCCTAAGTTTTAACCTAAATTATCCACCGGCTTCGTCTGCCAGCGGCACCGGCCCGGGGAAGGGCGAAGGATGAGGGGCCCGTCGGGGCGCAGCGCCCTCCGCGCCCTCCGCGCCCCCCGGCCCCGAGGGGGTCCCCGGGGGGGTCCCCGGTTTGGGGGGCGGCGGCGCCCGCAAACGTCCCGGCTCTCGCGTGCGGCGATCGTTGAGCGTTAATTAGAAATTCATTACAATTAAAAGCCGCGCGCACACGCCTTAATTACATCTGATTTTTAATTCCGAATCCGTGTTTACACAGTAAGCGAGACGTACCTCCTGATTATCCCCAATACTCTTTATACTGTACTAATTATGTAAATTAAACCTAATTAACTGACAAAAACTGCAGTCAATTCAACTGTTAAAAGATACGGCGGCTGCGAGGAGCGGGGAGCGCGGCCGGGGCGGCGGGGCCGGGGTCGGGCCCGGGGCCGCTCCCCGCCCC
>VZRX01023118.1:308246-471158 GCA_013398075.1 Notiomystis cincta | reverse complement strand
ATATATTATATATTATTATATATTATATCAGCCTCCTTTTTTCTTTTCTTTGACTGATTCTTCCAGCTTATACCTTGTCATCAAACAGCATTAAACTTTGCATTCTGGATTGACTGAAGCCTAATATCACTTTGCTGATTTAAAAATGCTAGTTAAAGGAAGTTCCTCAGCTTATTATATTCAAAGCTGGTTTGAAACTGAATTTGTAGATGGCATTAAAATGCATTATTTTGCCAATGTTTGCATGATTTATTTTCCCCCAAAAGATCTTTATTTATTCTTAGAAAAGTAGAATACAATACAGTGGTACAAACAAATGATAATTTATATGCAACTGAGCAAAAAATGTACAGATTTCAGATGTCATTAAAATACAGAAAAAATAATTTAAAATAAAAACAAGATAAAATATAGAGAACATGCAATGAAGGGAAAATAAAATATCAGTTTGATGATCTCGTGTTTCCTTTCACTCTCAAAAGGAACCATCCCGGGGCAAATCAAATTGTCACATAAAAAGATAACACCACAATGGAGACAAGGTAAATGAAGTGACAAGGAAAAAGACAAGGAAAGTGAAAATAATGGTGAAAGCAAAAGACTCTTTAATAATCAAACCCAACACTGCTGACACCATGCTAAAGGTACAGAAACCTCAATTGCCACAGAAAAGTATCTGGCTGGAGAAGTAAAGTGAGAGGAACACAGTGCAAACCACAATTATTCTTAGCAGTGACGAATTTGGATCCATCGGACTCGTGTCTGCCAGCTCATATTTCCATTTGTAAGGTACACTGGGTTTTGTGCTCTTCTAATACCAGAAGAGAGCCTTACTGGGTAACTTTCATGACTGCTAAAGCTGGAAGAATGGATTTTTGAGGTAGGCTGGGATTTGCACATCAGTGAACATAGAAACAAGGGAGTTTGGGGCACATCACAAGAGGCTGCCCTGGCCAAAGATACAGGGTCTTTTTCTTTCATCCTGCATACTGCCAAAATATTTGTGACGATATTTAGACTAATTTCTGCTATCTCATAGACCTCGCTGAGTTTAGACTTTTTGAGATTCAAGATATTATTAAGCTTAGAGCAGCAGGAAATAGGAATTATAAGGTGCTGTTACTAGTACATAAGACCATTCCCACTCTGAACAGTACCTGACATGCTGCCACCTTTTAATAATTTAAAAATAAAAAGGACAGAAAAGTGAAAAGAGCCTGTTGAATAAAATGATTTTGCAGAAGCATGAGAAAGGAAAGAAAACACAAACTAAGCTGCAAAGACTGTGATTGTTAATGAATTGTAAAATTGACACAAGTTAGGAGACAATGACTAGAAGCAACTCAGGAGGTGGAAAACTATGCTATGCCTTAACCAATAAACCCCCAAATCTTCTTGCACTACAGATTACCAAACACACTGGGTCCACTTTCTGAAACACTCACAGTGTGAGGAATAGAACAGCTGGTTTGGAAAGAGAGATTTCTGATTAATCATATATGTTACCTGTGCAAAGAAACAATCAAACCAAGAACTTCTTTCAGTCATTCTAACATTATCTTCCAGGAGCTATATCAAATATAAGTTCACCAATATAATCTCTATAATATATATATATATATATATATATTATATGAGAGATTAACAAGTATCAGTTCCCAGAATACAAAAAAATCATCCTGCATAAGTGACTAATATTGTTTAACATGGGGTTGCCTGTTAAGTTTTTTTTAGTGAATAATCTCATGCACAGTGAAAAATAGGAGTATTTAACTTTCTTTCTATGAATAGTAGGATATGTTATCTTTGCATATAAGTTTCCATTGTTTTGTAGTATGTGGATGAACTAGAAATGCTCTCTTAATAGTTCTGAAAAGATCTCAGAAGCAATAATCTTCAGAGGAATAGCAGAGCACACAAAGACACAGCTGATAAAGCACAGAGGATGCTGGGGAGCCCATTGCAGAAGCAGCCACAGTGGATAATAATGACAACAAAGATGTGAAAGCTGCCATTCATTCCTTTAAGGGGATAAAAGACACCAACAATCTGATGATGTGGCAGAGCCCTTGGCTGCTAAATAATCCATATTACATTATGGCTTACTGATATTGTGAAATAAATGCATAGGACTCACATAAAAACTTATAGAAATCCAGAGGCAATTGTCAAAAGTTTGACATTTATATGGTAACAGGTTTTAATAACTTTATCTGATTGCTCAGTCATTTAAAAGGGATGTAAAAACTCCAGAATAAATATTAATTTTTCACAACTCCCTGATTTTCTGAAGCTTATCAAAGTCAAAAGATTAGGTATCAGTATTTCAGGCTGAGTAGCAGCTGTGTAAATTCAAGATTTTAACAGACAGAGATAGATGTATTAGCTGGCTAAATTTCATTGTGGGTTTTGGATGGCGGGGTACTAACAATGAGGAGAGGCTGAATATGAATTTCAGAATATCTTTTTGGAAAAAGATGACCTAGTGTAAGTTTTTCCGAATTAGAAAGTATTAAGGCAATTTTAACATTAACAGCTATTTTCCAGCTTGAAGAGATTGCAAACTGAAGCCCTAATAGAAGAATGTAGTATGGTGTTGCAGCAGTACACTTCTTCCTGATGCTAGAGCTAATCTTTCTTTTGTTAATCTGATCTGATAAGGATTAAATGAAGAATTAATAGGGATAACATTAAGATTTGTACAGCAGAACTCATTAAAAACATTTTTACAAAGCTCCTTCAAATAGAATAAAAATATCTTCTATCAACATCCTGAAAAAGATCAACCCAGCCTTCACTCTTCTAGCAAGAAATTTCACTATTCCTTGAAAGACACAATGTAAACCAATGGCAACATGGAAAATAACGGGAATTCATCTTTCCTGGAGGTTTATCTTAATGAATTAACTTAGTGTATAGGAGCAACACTATTTCTTTTATAATTTTTGTTTCTTCATGTGCGAAAAATGTAAAAAATATTCTAATTGGAATATTGACATAACTCTTCCTATGAAGGCTCTACAAATGTAGATCAGGCCAACATCAACATCCAAGTTATGTTGTCAGGTTTCAAAAGACAGGCTTCTGTTCGTCTCAGGTACACAGTTAACACGACATTCCTCACACTCACTGTAATTAAGAGCTGTGATTTATACCATGCAGACAACTGAATCCTTGGACATCAATGCATTGCCTTAGCCTAACCTCCACAAAAGCCTAAGGAATACCAAGTGGAAAAAGAAAAGAGAACAAACTGGTAAAAAAACCCACCTTAGTGTCAGCTGAAAACATTTCTCCAATGCCAATGAAGGCAATGCACATTTTTCTAGCCACAGACTTCACAGACCCTCAACATAAAAAATAGAGTCTCTAAAAAATGCTTTTTCTCTCTCTTCAGCAAGCTACATGCCACCCAACCCTGTCATAAATCTGCCATAGCAGTTGTATGTTCATCATCCTAACACTTCTCTGTTTTTTTGAGTTGGCAATTGTTGACATGATACAACCAACCAAGTGGGTCATACCAAAGTGGGAGTGCTACACAAGGGCTTCACAAGTCAAGACAACTCCTTGTTCAATTCTGGTTCCACTATCATTTTTTCCAAGGGATTTATAAAGGCACTAACAGAGTGAGGGTCACAGAAGCCAAATGTTACCACCTTCTCCTTGCCTCATAGGCAACACCAAAGTCTAATTTTAGACTGCAAGAAAATCAGCCTTCTCTGTTACCCTTCACAAGCTCTGCTTCACAGAAGAAAGTGGCTGGGAGACATCTCAGTTCCCACAACTTTCAGGTGATATCACAACACTTGTGTTTTGCCAAAGCTTTCTCAAAAGCAGAAGAAAAACAGCAGCAAAACTTGAGTTTGCAGCTGCTACTGAATGAATGCCTTGGCTGGAGTACCAGATGCAGCTCAGAGGCGGATTTTAATGTTCTCTGTATGCTGCTTGTGCTGTAGCTCTGTCATTACAGCTCTTGCTGTAGAAATGCTGGGTAACACACAGTGCTAGAAATGAGCTATCCTGAACACACTCCTCCTTTGTGCTTTTGGCCCCCTATGCCAGGCTCAGCCAGTGCTCCTGGCTCAAGCAGAGGAGCACCCAGGACTCCACACTCCCCTCAGCCCTGGATCCTGTTCTTCCCACAGTTTTGAAACTTGGTTCTTCTAAACACATCAAAAACCTTCAACCTATATTCACTATCTGTTTCAAAACTTGCCTTCCTACCTTAATTGCAGTAGCCATCAGATAACCCAATTCAATGCCTCCTCACTGGTGGTACATAAATAAAGTATGTCTGGCCACTCATCTGCCAGGAAATACTGCTACTTTAGTTGGCTAATTTAGTTGAGTGGTTGCTGTGGCCACGGTGACTAAAGCCCCCAACCCCCGGTGTACAGCAGGACCGGAGCAATGTGGCCATGTGGCAGGTATGGCCACTGGCCCAGGCCGAGGGTTCCCAAGGATCCTGCCTGCCCCTGGCTCTGGGCAGCTGCCACCCTTCCCTCCCTCGATCCACAGGTGCCTGTAGCCACCTGCCTGTCATTGCACCCAGCTGTCTCTTTCAGGGCACCCCTCGTGCCACCCCCTCCGTACGCCTTCCCCCGGCCGGCTCAGCCCGGCCCTGGCCCTCTCACTGGGTACACTTCCTCCTTCAGCCTTTCCACCTGCTTGGGCCAGGGCTCCTGATGACTCTGCTCCCCCACTGCTCATCTTTCTGGAACCTGTCCATGCTCTATATCCGAGTTTAATTTGCCCCTAACCCAGCCTAGTTGTGCTCCAAGGGCAGCCATTTCCCCAAGCACAGCTTTACCATGGGGTAACTTCAGTTTACTTTAAAACACAGAAGGTTAAAAGTATTCTGTTTTTGACAAAGAAACTGCAAAAGAGCACTACAGATGTACAGAGCAACCTTCATCAAGAGGGAGGAGAAGGATGGGAAAGGGAGAAAAGATGGGATGGGGTAAGCACAGATATGCAATAATCCTTCATAGAGTTATTAAAAAAAGAAATGAAGGGAACGGGTGAAAAATAAAATATTTAAACTTGGGAAGACAGATCCTTTTCTCAGCAACGGAAATTGAGTATTCCAAAACTTCTTGCAATAAAAGAGTGAATTATTTCACCTTAGCTAGAGGAAACTGCCTTTAGGTCATATTTTCATCTCACTCTACGAAGATGCACAAAGGCAGGTCCCTGAGCACAGAGAGGGGAACACACCATAGTATGGCCAGGTAAGTGCTTGTGCACACAGCATGAGGACACTTTGGAAAGCATTCCTGCCCTTGCCCTGCAGGGTTTCACAGTGTGCACTCTGCTCGGCTCCAGGCCTTCGCAACCCTAGGGTGAGGGCACCTTTGGGGTTACAGCAGGAGCAACTTCTACAAGGCAGCAGGGCAAAATCAGAGGATATGGAACTGTTTCAGTTGGAAGGGACCTTGAAGATCCCCAATTCCACCCCCTCTGCCAAAGGCAGGGACGCCATCCACTAGAGCAGGTTGCCAATTTGCCAGAATTGCTTACAGGTAACAGGTATGTCAGTTAGTCTAGTGCTCCTGCAGCTTGAGAAAGAGAGATTAGAATTGATGGGCGATGTACTATTTTCCAGCTGTAGTGCAGTTCACTGTTATTATTTGCTTGTAACAAATATCTGTTCCAAAATGAAAGCACCTACAAATGCCTCAGTGTCTCCAGAATTACAAGAGGTTAGTTTGTTAAACATTTAATCTATGTAAACAAATACAGGCTTCATGCAAGACAGATCTGAGTATAGACTGATTATTCTATCTTAGCATTGCTAACTATTACTGGCTGCTGTGCATAGGAACTTCAAACTGAAGAAATTCTCAGATATTTTATCTAATTTCCTAGATAAAACACGTTATATGAAGGTCAGCTTCCTCAGAGGCTCCTACTTTTAGAAATAAAACTGACTTCAAAAGAAAGGAACCATTTAAACAGTGTCACAGTAATACGGCTTATTCAACTATTAACTAGCTGATTTATTTTTAATTGCTTGTGTACCTCTTCAAACTCAGCCTAGGTCAGCCATGAAGGAGAGCAGCTACCAGACGTCTGGCAGCTGCAGAGCCTGTGCAGGATGGACTTGGATCTCCCAGTCAGCCACTGGATGGGGCTCAGATCAGAGAAAACATCAGCACAGATGGCACAGCCAGGTGCCCGTGGCTGGCCTCCCCGTCACTCACAGCAGAGTGGCCGAGGCAGGTTTCTGAACCACTCTCTTACCCCTAAAGGTGGTCTCTCCAGGTCAGGGCTGAGGCACATTGGTGGGGCAATGAGGGGAAGTTTGCACTGCTGCTGCCCATGCTGTATCTGCTCTACAAATAAATAGAGGACTTTAGTCTCCAGGGCTGTCAGTTTGGCACCTTCCATGTGCACAAAAGACACTTTTGTTTGTTTGCGTTTATTTTCTTAGAAACAACCACCCAAAAAGTTATATGCAAAGCTTAGTACGGCAAATCAAAATAAATCAAATTTATTGCATGAGAGCACCTAAAATCCCACAACTTCCACTTGCTCTCTCTTTCTTTTGTGTTTTCTACTTTTAATTGTGATAAGAATAAAAGTTATGGACCTCTTTCGGCGTTTCTTGATGACAACGGTTGCTGTTCCACCACAACTCCAATGCTGCCACCAAGCAAGCAAGAAGAAGGCCTATTGCTAAAATGCAGAAAACTCCTGCAAAACTGTGCAGCTTGAGTGCCTTCCCATCTGTCTGTGCATTGGTATGGCTGTTCAGGTCACAACGTCCCATCCGTGGCCACCATTTCTGTTTAAGAACATCCAGATCTCCACTTTCTTGCAACTCTAGGATCCTGCAGGAATTTCAAAAGACAAGTATTATTTGCAATGATACTTTTTTACAGGGTTTTTTTGTCTTTTCCTTATGCTTCACAACTCTTCAATCTATCATCCCACAATTCAAAACTCCACCTCCCTCCAACACCAGAGTGTTGTATTCTTCATCTGAAGCTCCCTTACACCAAGATTTCTTTCTACTCATAGCAGCAGGTAAACTCCACCGCATAGCTTTAGGAAAAAAGGAGACTGTCAAAAATTCCACTGCAATGCAAACAGCATTTCCAAGGGAAATCACCACATTCCAGTTAGTTATGCCTGGTCTGGCTACATTCAGCTGCAGCAGCTGGTCCCACTAGTGAAATGCTCAACCCACTCCACTGCTGCTCTCCTACAATAATTCCAAAAATATGTGAGGCTAAACATGCTACTGTTTGTGCACCACTTAGTACAAATCTGTTTAAGCAGAGACCGACTCATTTACTCCAGCAAATGTAGTTTATTCAAAAGGATTTTTACTCCAGTGCTGTTACTTAATGCCTGAATTACTGTGTTAACAGTTGCTAATTAATCATTGTTTTGTCTCTTGTGAAGTGTCCCTTCTCTGCATGAATGATTCATTTTGGATTTGGTTTGATAACTGTTTTAGCTGTTTACTAACAATCTTTTCTCTTGAGGCAGCTTTGTCTCTAGTTGTACAGCTGGAGTTTTGCTCCTTTTTATAAAGGAGGAGCAAGACGAGGAAATCTTGCTTCAGTTCCCCGTCTGGAGCAGAGCACTCGCTTACCTTCTGCTAACACTACACACCCCTGAACAACTGGGTGTCTTCATTTCAGGGTGCACACTCACATGGACAGCAGACACCCAGCTGATAGCTCAGAGATCACTAAATGGCATCGTTTTACAGTCTCCTGGTCTTGGCAGTCCCATGCAATTCTCTGCACTTCTTGTTTCCCTGTACCGTGGTGAGTGTTTGACCTCTCCCTTCACCCTAAAGCACAACCCAGGGCATTACTGCTTGTGTACTGCAGGGAGCAGTGCACTGTTTCAGAGCCTGCAGAATGTGGCATGAATCCAAGATCTCTGCTCAGTCTCTCCTCTGCCTCACACAGAGCTCCAAGAACATCAGTCCCCTCTGCCAGAGGCAGTGCTGTCTGAAGGTGTGAGGCCACACTTCACCTCCAGTCCCCTCCTCCCGAACCAGTTGCACCAGGGCCAGGAGCAGAAGCAGCAGCAGCTTTGTTGGAGCCTGAACTCACAACCTTTCTGCTGTCATGCATTCCTTGTTCTTTATTAATGAAATGCCAAAATTAATGTGAACCACAAAAAATGGTTGCTGGCTCTGGAGAGGAATCCTGTAAAACAAGCTTTGTTTCACTTTACCTCTGGGAGAAAAGGTCTCTGTAGGGACTTCCATGCTGGAGTGCTATCCCATATCCTTTGCTGCTGATGCTGTTTCCAATGACTGTCACAGAGCACTCGTCATCTGTCAGCGCAGCATATTCCACCACTGTCACATCCCACAGGAAAGCATAATTTCCTTTCTTTGCCTGTAAACACATCGTGAACACAACACAGTCTAAACTCAACTGCATTTCTAGGTAGGACAAAACCCAAGCCAGCAAACAGATACAGATCTTGTCATTATTCCTTGGTGGTATTTCTTTAGGTCAGTTTATCTGTAGACCTTCAACATTTTATGCATTTCTAACAGTCTTCCCTCCCAGCAGGACCTCACCTACTTTAAACCCTGCTAAAATATCTTCCTTTTTTTAAGTAGGAATACAGAGGATAACACAGCCAGCTGTAAGGGGACGTAAGGTAAAGTAAAAAGCTATTAATTAAAAATGAAAGCTGTTGCTTTAAATGATGGAATTTGCTGCATGTTCTGTAGGAGACATGGAATGTGACTGGTTCCATGCATTTATTTGACAAGACTGGCATAGTATGAGCATTAAGTGATGAGCATCACAGCCACCAAAATTGCAGCTTTGCCAAGATAAACATGTAAATAAACAAACTTCCCTTCCAAATAAACACAGTCCTTCTGAGAACTATGTTAGGCCTATAACAAAAGGCATGCACTGAGCTGAAAGAGTTCCCTCTTTTCTTCACAGGTAAGAAGATTAACAAGGATCTACTATTATCTCAGTTTTGGGATAAATATTTCTTATTTTAACACACCCATGCAGATACTCTTAAACATCAGCCTTAATTGGGACTAAAACTAATGCCTGCACACAGTGAATATAATGAATGTAAATCACCTTACTTAATACAAGATGTAAGAAACATATCTGGATAGGGATTCAGTAAAGTAAAATGAAATATAATTTTGTTGGTTAAAGCAACCACTGGTTGCCTAATTTATTTAAGTAGCTGAAGTCCTGTATATATTTCTTTATGGAACTGACTCACAAATCTCCTCTAGCAAATGGCTACAGCTCTGGCACGAATTAGTTCCTCCTTCTGCATACTTTCAACTTTTCTGTAAGCTCAGTCTTGAATTTGCCTGTAAGTTTGTAAGACTTCATCAGTTATTTCATTACACTGGATTCCTCAGTTGAGTAAATAAGATAAATTACTTCACCATAGCTTGATAGAAACCATAACTTTCTGAAGTCCCTTACAGTTACTTACACATGACAATAAATCAAATGGGTGAGGTATCTTCTAGTAGGCAGAATTCAGGGAAAAAAGATTAAAATGACTGGACTTTCTGTAAGCTACTTGCTGCAATCCACCTCTTTCCCCTCTTTCCCTTTTGTCTGCATCAAGGCAATCAAAGATTCACACATCATTTGCTTCTGGGTTAAAGCAGAGTAGAAATGTTATATCCTTTCTCTCTGGTAAGATTTGAATGAGTCTGTACACAAAGCCCTTGGCAAATATTATTTTTATTATTCAGCTATTCAGTTGCGTTCCAGGGTAAATACCAATTCATAAGATTTTGCTACCTAAGTCAGGAAACTATCAGCATTAAAATCACATCCTCATGGGACCAAGCAGCACTTGCTACTGTACATGGAATTTATTCAAAATCCATCCTATTAGAGAACAAAAATCCTGCCTGATGGATACATAGAAATTGGACACCCAGGAAAAGATTTGCCCTAAGTCACTGTGGCAAAATGTGTCTTACATTTCTCTGGGTATATTTTTGTTGGGTGGTTGAATTTTTGTCTTCTTTTTGTTGTTTGGTTTGGAGTTCTGGGGTTTTTTTGTGGTTTGTTCAGTTTAAAGAGCCATATTTATCTTTTGTTCTTTCAGGACTGGTCAGTAAATCATCTTTTCAAATTTAAAATTTAGAAAAGAACACTGACAACACAATACACTCCTTATCTCTCTCTTAGCAATACTTGAGGAACAGTGTTCCTCCAATATTCGACTTCCATTACAATGCACTAGCTAAAGAGAAAAATCACATTTTTGATTCTACTTTTCAAGCCTCCATTTTCTGTGTTATTTTATATAGGAGAGCTTTGTACACAGACTCTCAATGCTGAACAGCAGATCTTTTGTAAAAGTCTCCTTCTCTTGTGTTTGTAGTGTTGCTATCCTAAATTACATCCTGCAGCTGTAAATGGTCAATAAACCAAGTCTGTCATATCTCTTCATATCTATTTTTATGACATAAATCATTCTATCCAATGTCATCATGTCTGTAGAGCTTTATTTCTCTGACAGCCTGATCATTTTAGCATAAACAGGAATCTGACTTGTAAACTCTTGGTTGTGCATATGTCTCAGCTCCCAGAAATACTGGGTGCAAGGCTGTGTCCCCTCCCTCTCTGCCTGCCAAAACCAGAATCTCCAAAGATCCCTTTTTCCTAAAGGAAGACTTAATTCTTTCCAAACTTCTTCCACTTGTGAAATTTTCTTCTCTGAAGAGTGAAGACCTCATACTATTAGTGTGTTCATTGTGTGGAAAGTTTTCTTATAACAAAATGTTTAGTTGCTGTCTAAATTTGGCATCCTTCACTTCCCTGTCAATATCTGTTGTGACAGCTAAGCAGTATCATTTGTTCAATTTAAGGAAAAGCTGCCAAACTTTGAAAAACATATGTACAAGACACGTAAGTGCAGACATACATGTGTGTTTGAAGTAGGCTGACTTTTTATATACCTTCACTAGGCAAGCAGTAAAAGCCAAATGAAATCAAATTGACACTTATCTTCAATGAAAAATCAACCTCAAACTTTAAATGTAGTTTAAACTTTCTCTTTTTTTTTTTTTTTTTTGTTAATTAAAGACTGCATGTGTGCACATATGTCTGCCCCTTAACTTCCAGTGCATCAGGGTAGGAAGACTGGCAAAAGGGCCTGTGGCAAATGTCAGCTGAGAATAGGTGAGATAGCTTGAATAAAAATGACTGAAATTAAACATGGAATAAAGAGCTCAAATTTATACTTTAGTCTTGTAATTATATTTTATACTTTGCTCCTTTCCTATGGCCTTACTGTGACTCTCAGCACACAGACATGCTGCACAACAGAACAAAAATCACTTGGTTAAACTTTCAAAAACCTCTTTATATCAGGAAGTCAGCCAAAGCAGCACTCATTTATTCCACCCAGGTAGAACGACTGCTTTGGCTTGCACCAAGGACACCAGATTTATCTTTGGTTTAAGAGATTTGAGAAAACAGATTTATAAAAAAAAAAACAAACTCTCTGGGCAAAACTTAAATTAAAAAAAAAATATAAAATTCTTCTTCACAATCCTAAAAAAATTAAAAGGCCAAAGAAGACTGCTTCCTAGACAAGACAAGGACCACAAAGAAAATAATACTCCAGGAAAGAAGTAAACAACCCCATATTGTCACTCTTCACCATGGATGGACACAGAAGAACACTGTTCTACGAGGTCTGGCTTACCGATGGTTAAACTATGCTTCATCAAAGAAAGCATGATAAGAATAATAATAACAACATGAAAAAAAGACTGATTTCA
The DNA here is from genome assembly GCA_013398075.1 of Notiomystis cincta. NCBI lineage: Eukaryota > Metazoa > Chordata > Aves > Passeriformes > Notiomystidae > Notiomystis > Notiomystis cincta. The sequence goes on along the minus strand of VZRX01023118.1, from coordinate 459,385 downwards.
GATTAATCACTGATATACCTGTGATTTATCTAAAACTTATGAAGAAGCTGTCATACTATAGACAGAAGTGCTGGAATAATATATAATTCATCATCAATTTACTGCCAGAACAGAGTGTCACTGTAGCTGATCCCATTATATGGCTGGTACCACAGAAATACCAAAAAGTGACCTTTACACTGGCATTAGTGGAGTAGTTCAAAAACACGCTTAGATAACATTTATTATCTATAAAGAAGTGCTTTAAGAGAAGCAACACAGTTCTAATAAAAAGAAAAACATGCCATTTAATCCTGTTGAAATGTTTAAAACATTAAAATAATTAAGGAACCACTATAGGATGCAATAGATTCAGGTTTAAGGAAGCATTTGCTTTTGCTTCAAAGGCTGATGGGTCAAGAAAAGGAGAAATTTATGAAGCTCCATGAGATCAACCACAAGCCACAAGATAAAATTCATTGTGGACAAAGTAGTTTTTAAAAAATCATATTAAATGAACATTTAAATTACTTCTACTCTCAAAATTAGAATGAAGAGAGGTGACTGGTCAAGAAGATCACTGATTTAATGCTCAGCAATCATTAAGGAAGTGAAAAAGAGAAGGAATAAATTCTTACTGTGCCATTGCCTAAATCAGTGATGCATTCTCATTTTGTGCTCTACTTGGTTTTGATCACTTTTGATCCAAATTGATACACAGGAAGAAAAGGAAGGATTCAGAGAAATTTTGGCACCAAATTGATTGGACAGGGGAACAACCAATCTCAACCAAAGCAGGGCATTATAAAATGCAATAATGAGTTTAATTCTCCTATCTGTATATATAGCAGATGCAGGACCACATGGGGATTGTATTACTTCATTCTTTCAAAGCAAAACTGGGTGCTCCCAAAGAAAAGAAAAGTCACAGATTATTATGCATGTTGGTGTAATCAGTAGTTACCCTGAATAACTGATTGCCACTGGATGTAAAGCAAACAGTTCACCGAGATCCTGGCTGTAGAAACTTTCCTGTGACAGCCTTAGTCACTCCTCCTCTGTGATAGCCCCAGACAGCTAAAAGTGGCAAACCAGCTCTTTGTATGGACTGTGATTTGTGTGGTTTCTGCTCCTGTGCTCTGCAGAGGTACTGCTGAATAGGAGGGGATTTTCCATCTCCAGTGACCACTTTCAACTATCTTAGGAATACAGGAAAAGCAAGCTTTCCCCCAGCACCCTCAGCTCTCAGGAGCCCTCCTGTCACTTGTGTGACATTGAAGTGCATTCCTGCCTTTTCTGTGGCTCTCCCAGTGCTGCAAGAGTTGTGCCTTGCCCATGGGAGATGGTCACTGTGGCTGCAGGGACCCTGCTGTATCTGGAGAGACACTTCTGCCATGGCAATCTAATGTCCTGAAAGCTCACATGACTTTCTTCCACCACCATCCTTTAGTTTTCAGACAGCCAAAGGGAGTAGGAAAAGCTCTTTGAAATGCAGAAAGATAAATGGAATAGGGACAAACACCTGAAATACCTGCCTGTGGCATAAATAGCCAGCACTCCCTGTTCTGCACTGAAGTGGCATTGCTTTGTTTGTAACTGCAGCTGAACTGTGATACTGTCTGAAGAAAATGGAAAGGAGAAGGAGGGAAGAAAGAATAGTAGTGATTTTCTTCTCTTTTTGCATTGTGTCAGGCAAGTCCTCATTCAGAAAAATGTTTTATGGATCTTTTTATGCTGGAGAGATTTAGAGTTGCCATTTCCTACGAAACACATTTGTAAGGCACATTTACATCTCTTTCATGCAGCAGTATGTGTTTATGGATGGAAACTCTCATTTTCTTGGCTGACATCAATTCTCCTTCAGAAAAAAACCAGAATTTCTAGCCACAATACTTGACATGGAAAACTTGTCTGTTTATTCAGAGAACTCAATGAGCTAGGAAGAGTGACACTTAAACTATAAACACAACAGTTTAGATGACAATGTTATTAAATATTAATCCCAATTTATGTAAGTGTCTAATCAAATAGCGGCCTCGGTCATCTTTGGGGACTGAAGTAAAATTTAGTTGTTGTTGACATTAATTGAATGAGCTGATCTAGTTATATAAAAATCACCCTACAACACTGAAATCAAACTTAGTATGAAAAGTTATTATCACATAGATAGGATGGAGCTGCCAGCTCCATACAGACAATATAATTGGTATTCTCAACTGCCTGCCAATCTACAGTTACATTTCTGGCTTAGCAAATGTAGCTATCATAAATGGCAGCATGCACTAGGCTTACAGAATAAAGAGTATTTACAATTTCATGGATAAAGAGCATCCACTGCCATAAGAATGTTATAAAATAAAAAAGAAACATAAAATACTGTCTATTTTTCTAAGGTAAACTGTTTTATTATTGGCTTAAATGCTACGGTACATAGAAAAGTATTTAATGTCTCTATTTCTCCTCTAAATGCTACCAAAACATCTCAAAAGAGGCCTCATTTTCATAAAATGCTTAGCAGATTAAGAAAAAAAAAAAACCAACATCAAACAAACCAATCTTTGCAGACTTTGCTACTGCCAGAGCTCTACCTTGTCCCAAGGAAGAGAGGACTTTGGGGCTGAGGGCAGAGGGCTTTGGGGAAGCTCAGCTGAGGGATGACCAGGGTGAACCCAAACTTTTTGACTGAATACTTTTATGCTTGCATAAAGGTTTTGTCCAGAAGTCGAGCAAAGAGTTGAGAATCTTTTGCTAAAGGAATTTGAACTGGGAAATGGGATGGCTTGCATTACTGGTGTTCATCCTCTTTATTGCACTATAAAAACAGTAGATTTTGGCTACTTTCCCTGACTGTTCAGAAAAGGTTTCAAAAATTCAAAGTAGAAAAAGGAAAGGCAAGCCAAAACCATTTTATTATGCTCCACATACAAAAGCATAATGAACTAGTAAATCAGTGTTTCACTGACAGGAGTGTCTCTGACCAAACACTCACTCTGCTAATAAAAACTGTTAACTTGTTTTAGGGAAAAAAAAATAATTAATTGGCAGATGAAGAGGACACTTTTCTCTACAGGAGCAGCAGCACATCAAGGCTTTCAGCATATCTGCATCCTTTCTTTATAATGTACTCCTGGACATGTGTTTGGTGTAAGGTACTGCCTGGCTTTGTTGAGATTCGAGGTGGGGAGCAGAGGGGAGAGGCAGGCTATGAGAGAGACAGTGGGCATTTGCAATGGCCAGTACTCTTTATAAAGGACTCAGAACAAAGATACAGCCTCCTAAGCTGTTATACATCACTCCTTGAATCCCACACTAATTCTCTGTTCCACATAAAAATGTGTAGTTTTATCTGAGAGAAACAAAATTTTGGTAAAACACAGTGTCATTACGTTTTTCAAAGCCTGTAAACAAAGACAAATCTTGCATTAATTTCTGTTTTAAGAGAAATGAGTATATGTTCTGTGAATCCCTTGATTACTTGTGTTTCCAATCATAAACTCAGAAAAAAGAGAACAAACTCTAATGAGCAAAGGACAGGAGTCAGTACTGGATAATGTAAAGAATTACATCCAAAAAGACATTATCAAAGCTCCCATGAAACTCAGAAACCTTATGACCAGATCCAAAGGACTCACATACTGAAGACTTAGGCAGAGCTAGAGTACTTAAATTCAGAACAATGACACCAAAATACAATTTTAATCTGCCACTGAGGTACTAAAAGGAACTTCACATAGGAATTTAAGGGGGTTTTAAATGACTGTAATTTCTTTCCCGTGACTTTACATTAACTCCATAGAAACAACATTGATACAGAAATTAAATGAAACCCCCCGTGGATCCAGTCTTACCTTCCTGATGCCTTCGGAAGGGTTTGATACACAATTATCAGCCCCATTATTCTTACTGATAGTCCTCCACAGTTCAGCAAATGTGTTATCCTGCTCCAAAGGGTTGGTCCCTTTTGCTTTAAAGTATTCATACACTGCTGAGTCCCTCACTGTACCATAAGATATATCCATTTGTTTGGACAGATCCTGAAATGTTCTGAAATTCAAGCAATATTGAGAAATTAGTATTATGTGGTACATTAGCAAGATTTCATTAATTAAATGCTTTCTTTCTATGTCCATCATTCATCACAAAGCACTTACCCTCACCAAGTAATATTTCCATATTTCATTCCTCATCATGAGAGAAAACCAAGTAGTTATTTAATTGTACTGAGATCATATGATTTTAACTGCACCCAAGCTCTGTTTCATCCCAGTGAGGAGTTTGGGGTTTTTTTGACAGTTAACATTCATGTTAAATATGCCACCAAGTTTGCACAAGAATATAATGTGATAAAGACTTACCTGAACACAGGAAAAACTCAGATTATAAATATAAACTTCCAGCCCCATCAACTTCACCAGAAATACCTTGCAGAATTGAGTGGAATTAGTTTGCAGTTATACCAATGCGCCATCTGACTCCAAATCAATATGACTGTTTAAAACAAACAACTAAAATCTTGCTTCCAATTTCCACTAAGTCTCTCTTGCTCTCTCTTTTCACAGCCTCCAGTAAAACAGGCATTTTTCATTCACACAGAGGCCTAACTTTTATTTACTCATCATACACCACTCTGGAAGTGTAAATGGGCCTCACCCTGAGTGGCTGTGAATGCACAATTTATTTTCGAATTGTACAGAATGTAATTCACTCCTGTTTTACAGCCTTTTCTTCACCAAAACGTGTAAATCACTGCCTGCATCAATGAAAACCAGCCCAAGCTTCAAAACATTTAAGGTGGCATCAGTGCCAGCAGAAGCAGCATCCTGGCTGTTCTGCCCCTCTCAGAGGTTCATTCCCGTTCCTGTGCCCTCTTCCTTTGCCCTCAAGCATCACCTCTGTGTGGTGCTACCAGTTTTCCACCTGAGCATACAAATATACAACACACACCCAACCACTGACCACCCCTCACACCAGCAGGGACCCAACTGGATCTCATAAATAACAGCTTATTTTCTTTAAACTGCTTTATAAGTGTGTGACTCCACGTGGTAACAACATGCTTCTGATATAACCAACTAACACTGCTTGACATCGGTTGAACTAAAGCAATCCTCCCTGCCTTGCCCTATTTCTTTTTCCCAAGAACAATCTTTCAGAAACAAAAACTTCCTGATCAATAGATGTGAAAGGCCCACTCTCACCACCTCTCCCACACCCCCAGTTCCTGGAGCCACAGAAGCAGAACATTTTGGCTTGCAGCTTGTGCAGATTTCTTCACAATGCTCCTGAGGAGCCTTGCCTTGGCCCATGAGCCAAAGCTGTTTTCCACAGCTGAACACTTGTCACAGACAATATTTTTCTGCCACCCTCTTCCTGTTTCACTGGGGAGATGCCACTGCTGACACCTCACATGCCTGTAAGATTCCTTGCTACACTATTTAAAGCAAAACAATCTGGGCATATACACAATGCCCATGTAGAAACACATGTAGAAAACTGTTCCCTCTTCTCCCTCACATCACCCCCAGGCCTCCCAAGTATAGCTGCAAAGGGTGCCCTTTTCTGGGACTCCTAGTGTGGGAGCCCTGTCCCCAGGCTGAGCTCCACAGGGCTGCCTCTCACACACCCTGCCCCAGACTCTCCAAACTCACAAGCTGCTTCAAACAGTTTAAGTGTTTTAAGTTTTTAAATAGTGTTAAGGACTTTTTATCATTTTAAGCTGTTAAGCAGCTTTAAGTGAGACTGTGTGAACAGTTTCTCTCTATATACATTATACACTTGTGGATTTGGGCTAACTCTATGAGTTCCACCAAACCTCCTGTTATTTCCCTTGCTCTGTATATGACAATTGATAAAATATAAAACAAACATCCTGGAAGCCGTTGGAAATTCACAGTGCTAATGAAAGGTGGGATAATTTGTTCAGATTTCATTTCTTTCTTTAACAGTCCTGAAAGGTCTATTTTGCCCCCCTTAAATGTTTCCTGTACATTCTCTGGAATCGTTTTTCCTTCAGTCTTGATCTACATGATAATTACATGCTGTGCTTAGTTCTGTCTTTACTTTTTAAACCTTCATCATATCCCAGAGAATTGCTTAAACCCCAAGAATGGATGATCTGGCTGTTAAAACACCCATTTCTGCCTACAGGGCAAAGAAAGCTACTCAATATACACAGGAGGGTCTTCTGTGGCAACCCTTTCCCACCAGGTTTACAGTAGAGATTTTGGCATGCATAGGAAAGCACGTTTGGTAGAAGCACAGTAGCAGAAATATGTTTAACTAATACTCTAACAGCTTTCAGCTGGTAACAACTTCACAAATACCTACTGCTCGTACCACTATTCTGTTTGAAAGTTTGAATATGAAGGTTTGGATAGTTAAAAAATAATTAGACTAGCAATTTTAATATTATCAGTATTTTCTGTTTTTCTTTACTGCCACAGAAGCTTTTATCCAGAAGTGTGCATTTTGTTTTAGCTAAATTGCACTTTATTGACAATCAGTATTTTTATTTTAGCTAAATTACATTTTATTGACAATCACTACTGCACAAAAGCACAGTACATGCTGCTTTACGAGCAGTACAGTTTGTTCAATTCTCTAAGCATCACTGGGCAGAGGGAGCAAATCTGGGGTTTAAATCAAGGGCTTGCAATAATCAGACAAGCAAACAGGTGGCAGGGAGGGAAGCACAGCCTTGGCCTGGCTGGGAGTTAAGGTATCTACCCCTTTAGCTGGCAGCATCTCCTTGGAAAAGAAAATGAGGAATATTGTGTGTCCTAAGGATTTCTTGCAGTGCATCATTTGATGTTTTGGACCACTTAGCCAAAACTCTGTCCCAGAAATTCTCCTGACAAGGAGTGATCTCAGCCACAGTTCTTACTTTGTATTTAAAAATATCTCTGTGCTGTATTTCTGCTCTGAAAGTGGACGTGATGCTCAGCACCTCCATGGCTGGAGAAGTGATCAAAAGACTTGGGCACAGTGGGTATGGCCACATCATCACAATGAATGGAGATAAGCACCTCCTACTTTTACAGGGTGAAGGAAGATAATCACAAGGGCAGGTTTTAAACACTGTTATTTTAACCCACTCAGATTTGCCTTTGCCACACAAAATCATTCACTGCTACATTTCAGATCCTGGCTGTATCTTACAGTCGTGTCATTCCATAAAGGTGGCTGCTGTCATTGTTCTTAAGCTTTATTTCTGCAACGAGCTGTTAGCTGGACCCATCTCCTCTAGCTACTCAAATTCTTGTCTCACTTTTCTGTGGCAAAGATTTCATGCATTTAATATACAAAATTATTTGCAACAAAAATGTGCAGCATAACAAGATGCCCCATTAACCTTACCACCTCAGTTATTGGATCTCACAAGCCATTAAAGGCTCTTTGTAAGTGTGATTAAAGATAAAGCCAGTAAAGCAGAAAAAAGCCAATGTCCCTCACTTACAGTTACAGGAGTACAACTTCAATTTGTAAATAAATACATTCACTGTGTGATTGCCATAATTGACAAGTACATGTAAACCAATTGATTTAAGTAAATGTATCTGCAGTCAATCTAAAGAAAAATATTCTCTTTTAAACCTGTATCACCAGCCAAAATATTTAATGCCCTTACTCATGCCTGCTAGATGAACACTACAACTGACACGTATTCCCAGTGGAGTTGCAATTACTTCATGCAGTCACCTGAAGACTGGGCTCTCTGCTTGTTTGTTTGTTAGAAACTTATTGACATAAACCAAGTGCTGCAGACAACACAGACAGGCGGCAGCAGTATTAACATTTATAATTAAACCACTAGAAGTAATTGCCAGGATAACAATACTAGTTAAGATACAGTTTTTGGAGATGTTTTCTTACTTGTAAAAGCCTCACTGTAGATATGCAGACTGAAAAAACACTGCCAGTATGGGTTTATTTTACTCTCCTGCTTCTATATGCCCAAGACTTCTGGATGAATAATAAGTGACAGACTAAACTTGACACCGGTGCTTTGAGGTAATGTTGATCAATTAACTCAGCTGGAGGCACCTGGATCATCAGATGTGATCAAAGTATTTTTCAAAAGAAAAATAGGTTCCTGTCATTTAAAAAAAAAAGAGGGAATTTAATTTTTTTTTTTTTTAGTGACCCTGAGATTTTTGCTCAATGCAGTGTAATATTCTAGGTGATGGCTGCCATCAAGATAAAGTGTCCCAGAGATGATGAGACTTTTTAAGGTGCTCTGCCTAAAAGAAGCCTTAAAAATGCATCCATAAAATGTACAGTACAAGTCTTAAACTTCTATCTTTAAATGCCTTGAGGCTAATTTATTTTCTTTTAAACTATTTTTCTCCAGAAGTTAGGAATTACACCTACAGAATTAAACACAAGTGCAGTTCCTAACAAGAACTGTTTTCTCCACACAAATATATGAGAGGGAAATGTGTTTTATGCACTGAGGAAAATGGTACACCCAGTAAACTTCAAAGTAAAAATAGAAGTATCTTATTTGACAAGCTTAGACCACTATTGTAAGCCTAAGAAACATCTATGAGCTGAAACTTAGAACATAAAATCCTATCTGAAAGGAGATTTATTGGATAAAGTTATACCCAGTGGAAAGCAATGAGTTGAAAGCAAATTCTGCCTACTATGAACTGCAGAAAAGTACAGAATTTTGAGACCTAAAATTGCTCAGAACTCCTCCTTCCAAGGGAGAATTTTCCATGACAATCAGGACAAATAAGAAAATGGTGTTAGTTGTTGTCAACCACATCGATCCACCCACTGAGAGATGAACTTGGAAGCCAAGCAAACCTTGCCAGATCAGATTCTCCTCTGTAGATGCCCCCAGTGAGGAAAGAGTCTGCAAAGCTGAATGAAGCTTGAGGTGGTACTGCAGGGGTACAGACAATGTCTACATGAGCAGATTTTACTATTCAGAACCTGATCTGAGTCCTCATTAATTTTTATATGCATTTATGAATCTGCAAGGCAACGTATTTGAGCCCTAGTCTATTGCTCACAAATGAACAATCTCTGGAATTCCAGTTTTAAGTAAAATTTGTGAGTGGGTAGGGTGAAGCTTGTCTTCAGACATCCAAAACTGAGTTCAAACTTTCACAAAAAGACATTCTCTAGAGCTAGTCTACCCAAGTTGAACAGTTTAACTGGTTGAAGAACGGGGAAAAAGGAAATTTCCCTCTGTTATGGATATAAAGTACCACTAGGGGTTGATAGTCTCATTGACTCAGAGACTTGCAAGAAGAGTTTCACTGTCTTGCTAAGTGCAAGTTAAAAAAGCACAAGCCCACTTAAAAATGGAAGAGAACAGAAGTTAGTGTCTCTAAACATTAGTGCAACTGATATTTCACAAGCCTTCAATTGTGCAAGAAATGAGGATATATGGGCTGAACAATGAGGTAACATTAGAACTGATCTATCCTTAGCACCTACAAGTCTAAAACGTAAATATACTTTAAAAAAAAGGTATTATGACGTATTTTGGTAGATTTTCAATGTTTGTTCCAGGTACATATAGGAATCTCATTAGTGTGCGTTAAATTGGACATACATAAACTAAAAGATGGGCTACTTTAAAGATTGTTCTTAGTGGGGCCAATAAAACTGTTAAAAGTATTGTTAGAATGACAGTAGCCTTAGTACAGAGAATATTAAAATGAAAACAGGTTTATCTCCACTTCTTATTAACCTCAGACTCCAGAAGAATTTGGTCCATGATTTTAATCTGGGCATCTCTGATTTTCTTTCAAATTATGAATAATTAAGCTGAGCTCTTAAATCAATCCTTAAATTGTCAACTTCTCTATAGTGATGTGATCAAATTCTGCATTGTTCTATTTCACTGCAAGTCACTTTAAATGCTCTTAATCCTGTCTCAGTGCAGTGATGTGCAGAACAACAGGTTTCTTTATCAAATACTCTAAGCAAAATTTTAACTTTAGCTACAGAGGTAGTCCAGTAGAGATCAGCAGCAGCACTTTCTTAGTATACACTTTTCTGGGTTGAGTCCTTCAGCAAATATATACTGCTTTATAATTCATTTAAAACTCATCTGCTCTCCATGAAAAATACCATCCACTTTAACAAAAGCCTTAACAGGAGAGGCCTTGTGGGAGTTTCTACAAGGGAAGCTGTAAGTATTGACAGATTAAAGTACACTGGATCTGTGGAGCTGCAGCCCTTCACACCAGGACTGAACCTTTCCAAATTGCAGCAGGGGACAAACAGTGCAGACAGTCAGGGCTGTCTGCTCTTGTCCTCACCAGTGGGGCAGGAGCAGCTGCTACACAGCATTTCAAAGAAGCAGAGACTTTCCTCCAGTGGCAAAATCAATCAATTGACATGTGCCACAGAACATGTTGCCATGTCAACCACCTACTCTTACTATAGTTAAAACAAATAGTGATTGAACTCCGCAGCAGGTAATGGCACTGCAGCAGCTTTTTTCATGATTATAATGGTCACTGCTGCCAGTGTGGTGGCATCTCTGAGATTATCACTGGATTGGGACTCACTGCCCTATATTAGGTGCAGCCAAAAGTAAAATGAAACATTCAGGTGTAGGGAGAGGAAGATAAAATCAGCTTTATTTCTGCCCCAGAAGGAAGGGGCTTGCTACACATCCCACATGCCACGTGTGACAGCAACAGTTCTGTCCCCACCCAGGGCAGGATCAGGACCCTCTCTCTTCTACTGCCCCCAAAAGAAACTTCTTTTGTAGGCTACCTAGCAGACTCAACAGGTAGAGCAGTACTGCTGAGATTAGTGAAGCTAGTCATGCACACAGAAGCACATGCTCAAGTTTCCCAGGACTGGAGACAAAACAGTACAAACAGTAAGAAAAAGGAAACCCAAAATAGTCAAATCATACACACATAAAGCACTAGAAGCACTGAACTTGTACAGCCTCCAATCTGATTTAATTTATTTCAAACAACTTCCAGTAGCCTCTGTTCCAACATGCAAAGACAAACTAAGCTAAACTGTTTTCTTAACTCCTGATACAGCACTGGCTTCCCTGCAGACTGAGTGTTTTCACTGAGGCTCTGTTCCTGCAGAGCTACTGCATGATTAAGTTTTAAAAGAAGGGAACAAACAGAATGTAAACCCACTGAAATGCAAAGACAGTCAAGCCATTAATAAATGATACACTGTCATGTTTACGATTTTAGTGGTAATTAATTAATAGCTACCCACATTGTATTGGCAAAACATTTGGAGGCTTTGTGTACTTTCTAAGGGTCTGAGATGCAGCAGAAATACATTTTATTACCAGCACTCGAAATTTCACTTTTGCTTTACTGATCTCAGAACAATCTGCAGCACTTTTGCTGAAGTCAAAGTGTGGAGGATGTAGGACAAACCCCATACAAGTAGGCTGTGTCCCATTGATGACAGAAGTTCATATTATCTTCCAGCAGTTTATTTAGGAAACATGCCCATGTTCAAAAAAGGATTTAACATTATTTCTGGCTGTGAGACTCAAATTTGGATCCAAAAATCAAACTGGATTCTCATCATAATCAGTAAAACAGGTTCTTCTGTAAACAAAATTAAACCTCTGGGTATTCCTATCCATTGCTATTTCTAAATTATGCCCTCAAGAGCACCTCAGCAGCTCCAATCATCTGCAGTGATCTGTGTGAGTGTGACTTGGCTTGTCACTGGATCCTAAAAGTTCATTTTGCCTAGAGCTGACACTGGCTCTGCTCCAGCACGGCACATAAAGAAATCTGTTAAACAGCTAGAAATAAGCTAAACATCTCCTGATTGCCAGTCCAGTGTTCCTAACCATACTCACAACCCTTTTCCTCTCCGAACCTCCTCCAGGCAATACAAGCATAACTCACTTAGATTGATGATTTTGTGGATTAATTTATCTGCAATTAATTTTTTTCTTTCTGGATGTCCCATGTTTTCTCAATCATTATCACATTGTAAAGGAACCATGATGGTGGTCTAAAACAGTGTGACTGTTTTGCTTGAAATGTTTTCAAAAACAAACAATAACATAACAAACAATTCCATTAATAGTGGTAGTAATGGAAATAGTTTCTGAGCATTTGCATCTCAAAGCTGCATCCACTGGGGCCCCTTAGTTTGTGATCCCTGGATGAAGTTTCTGTCACGACTGAGCATTTATGACTGTATGTGAATCCATCTGATGTTTAATTAAGGGAGTGAAGTCAGAGGGCAGTCTTTCCCTTATATTTACAAGGGCTGTTTACAGAACCCCTCTTCCCCAACCCATTTTCCCGTATTTCTAAAAACTTAATAACCTTGAGATATTACCCATGTTTGCAATTTAACAACGAAAAGTATCGGACTGATGAAGAGACACTCAGAGCATCTAACACATTAGATTCTCTCTTAAGATGCAGGCCCAGGTTTTCAAAGTCTGGAGTTTTGATTTATGCTCAGATCCACATTTAAACTGCTACATGACTGGGCAGATTTTCAGAACAGATCAAGGAAAGATTTGGCACAACAGCACATCTGTACAACATTGGCAGATTCAGTTAAAAGTCTGGAAAGGTTTTCAGAACAGCTATGAGCAGTTGCTGTTCACCCTGCAAATCCAGAATAAGCAGTCCTGCTAAAAAATCTGGGTAATCCTGGATTCTTTATCCATACTCCATATTCCACTCAACAGCAAGGAGGAAATTAAAATGCAAAGAAAATGTGCAAACATCTCAAGAGCATGTCTGGAGGAAAAAATACTCCTGTTTGGACTACCTTTGAGAATTTTCTTGCTTTACTTTTAAACTACTTTGCCATTGTGGCCTTCTCGGAGTAGCTCAAAGGGTTAACATGTTAATTAAAGCAAGGTATTCTACTCCTTAAATTATTAATTAAAATAAAAACTGCAGCTGGTGTTTAACAGCACCTTGGTCCCAACAGCAGGTTTTAGTCACTTCACCTAAATCAAACATATCATAAATCTGGCATGAAAATCATATTGTCTGAATCAAACACATCTGGCAACTGACACATGCTTTTACCTATAATGAAAGTAACAAACTACCTATCATATATGCAGATGCACTTTAAATTGTTTGCTATGCTGATGTCTTCTACTGCTCACATTCAGAGCTGAAAATCCTAATGAAGATTAATGATTAAGATCGAGAGGGAAGATACTGCTTTCTTCCTTTTCCACTGCTGTTCTAAGTACGGGTAACGCTGCTGTTCTGTTTTGTGCTCGGATGACAAAGAGTAGATTTTTAATTAAATAGAGTGGGGAACAGCTAAGCTTGGCTTCTTGGTGCTGGCTTATAAAGTCTTTACTCGGGTTAGTGCTACTTTATACAATGACTGTTAGGATATCATTAAAGTCCATGAGATCCCAGCGTGGAGTGAGGTCCTGCACAACTCTTTATTAAGTTTTGATTTATCAGGAGCTGCTGCATGTCAGTTGGGGTGGAGGGGCTGGATGAATTCAGATCTGTCAAAGGTACAATGTGATGCTGGAAAACAGCTTCACACCCTTCCCTTCCCACAGGGAGTAAAGCAGAAGCTATCACTGCTGACAGAAAGAAAAGAAAACAGAGGGGCTCTGAGGAGGCACCTTGATTGCTAGAGCATGTGCTGCATACTCCTGGAAAATCAAAACATAGGGCTCTTCATTAATGCTGAAAGCACATATAGCATTCATCAGCTATTATGGATGTCTAAAGTGCATGCATTGCACATGCATATTTTAAAGCCTGGAGGCCCCCATGCCTGTTTCTCAGAGGACCAGACTGAGCAAATGGTGTATGGGGCACTTCCCATCTCATCCTCACGGACTGGAAGGTAACCAGGAACAGAGACCTTACCCTTTGTCCTCTCTTTCTCCTCATCCAGAACACAAGCCTCTCTGAATACTGAACCTCATCCTAGGAAGCACCAAAAAAGCACATAAAAAAAACCCCACCTGTCTGCTCATTATATTGAGATTAATTAGTTTATTGGGTAGCCTAATTATGTACCTTGAAATATGAGCTTGGAAATTGCATTATTGCCATATGTAAGAAACACAGTATTTAACATCCACCCCATTCTGACTGATGGTTTTCTATTCTTTTCTAGATAGACATGACTATTCAAAAATCAATTAAATTAAATCAGTGGCACATTCTCTCGGGCTGGTTTTAATGGTTTAGAAGGCAAACAACTTCAAAGCCTGTGATTACATTTCTTTTAATGTAACAAACTTTGTCAGCTGTATCAAAACAGCTTTTCTGAGGCAATGCTGTTCTCTCCCTCATCTCCAGATGAGTCTGGAAACACTCCTGTGTTACAATATAAAGGGGGCACACGTGCAGAAGAAGAGAACATTGCTCAGAAAGGCAGATGAGCCCAGGAAATGGAAAGACCATATGCAACCCTTCTCTCGGCAACACAGTGCAATTCCAGAAAAGTTTCCTTTGTCTCCAGAAAATATTTTGCAATATAAGAACCGAGAGGATGGCACTCATGGTAATGAACAGTAGTATCTTAGTTCCCAAGGAAAATAAGTTCCTTTAAACATCCATAACCTGCATCGATTTAAAATGCTTTGCTGGGCTCTTTTTTTTTGGTTTGGTTTGTGGGTTTGTTTGTTTTTTACATTGTCGGGAATAGTTTCTAAATCTCTTTATAAAGATATTAAATTTTTAAAGCCTTTTCTTTAAATGGCAAGATTACAGATTTCCACTTCATTGCAAGATGGTCTATAAATATTTTAGAATGTATTGGAACAACTTCTTTTTCAGCAGATGAAATATCATCCTATATATCAGTTAAGGTGTTAAGAGTGTCAGGTGTGAGAATGAATGATCTTCTATCATGGAGACATTTATGAGGGGAGTGGCTATTTTAGATCTGATAGATTTAAATGGAAATGTCAAAGAGAAAAGTATCCAGATTAAAAGTGTTTGCAAGATGTTGGAGCTCAATATTCTGAGGCAGAAGAAAAAACCCCAAACAAGATTAACAACATGAAAATAATACATTTCAAAAGACCAGACTCAGCAAACATCAAGAACTAGAGAAGAAAGTCTCTGGGGGTGTTGCTTTAAAGGATACAGAAGGGCTGGCAATTCCTGAAAGATACCATATCAAAGACACAGATGCTAACTATCTTAACATGAGGGACTATTAAAAGAAATTATAAGAAGCTGCAAGAGCTTCTGCAAGAGCTCTTTCAGGACTTGGAAAACCAAAAGCATTCTCTTTGAATTTTAAAGAGCAGAGCAATCATTTGACTAGCTAGCCACATATACTATAAATGTACGGGAATTGTGCAAATGCATGAGATAAAAAGAATCAAGAAGCAAACACAAATCCTGCTCACAACACCAATAATTTTAGTTGGCATGATTTGTCACTGCAGAAAGCAATTTGTGCCATCCCTTGACTGAAGTTCCAGTGTCCAGAGCAGAAAATGGGAAAATTACCTTTGCTGCCAGGTGGGTGAGAAAATCTGCTGCTGCTGAATCATGGCACAAAAATGCCAGAACCACTGCTCATGTGGGGACGTTGGTGAGGAATTGTGCAAGGTGAGAAGACAGATTTTTTACATGAACAAATGAAATATTTCCCAAAATATTTCAAGAGATTAGTGGAGTTGGAAGCCTATGTCTGCCCTGTCTGAACTAACAGTAATTTAAAAAAAACAGATACAGATTCTTCTTATAAGTGAGAACAGTGATTTTCAATTTCATCTCATGGTTTTGCAGGAATGAACTTACTGTGATTAAGTGTTCACTAACTTTTGGTCGTTTTGGGAATACAATTTATTTGTTCTGGCTTCAGGAATGCTCTCAGAGAGACCTTCTGGCTACTTGGAAACCTGTGCAGTAATATTCACTATATTACCCTGTAACAGAACCTGCATGACTTTTATAGTAGGGCCCACTGTTACACTAATGACTGACCAGTACAGATAAATGATACAAAATACACATTATTTTACAGGGGCTTTGGTTTGGTTTTCAGGCAGCTGCTTCACTTCAAAATGTCATTAAGATATCTGCCTGAAAATGTGGAAAAAAACCCCCACTGGCCAGCCTCTTTAATGGTTCAGAAACAGAATTATTTCCAAAAGAGAATTCACTATAGAGTTTTCCTTCTTCCTCCTATTTTTGTCTTTAGAGATGATGGATTGAGCTGTTAGGAAATGTCTGAAGCTTTAAGGCCATTTCTGTTTGATTTGCTATAGTAATAATTATTTTGCTTTTTTAATATCCTGCTATATTAGATCGTATTATCAGTTCATATAAGACATTAAATCAGCTTCTTTAGAGAAAAAATAATAGAAATCTAAGTATCCTATTGAGCAAAAATCTTCTATTACTGTGTTATGTACTGTTTATCCCTTAGGAGTCAAATAGAAAATAAGTCTGACAAAATAAGTCATAGGTGCTATGCATGTAATAAAAAGAACCCTCATCCTACAACAGGGAAGGTGCAAGGCAGGGGCCAGTGGGATTTAATGCATGCAGAAAGCACACAGCTACTCTGTGGCCAGCCAGGGAATAACCTATATTAATAAGGGACAATCTGACCCAAAGGGTGGCTCCATCCGAGCCGAGGAGAGACTGCGTATCAAATATCAGATTTAAACCAATCCCTGTGCATTTGGAAGGGCTGCCCTGAGGGCTGCTACTCTTGCTAGATTTTTGTCCTTTCAGAGCAAAAGAAAAAAATAATAAAGATTTTATTACCTGCACAGATGGTAGATTTTGCTAATGTTATATCCAAATCATTTTCTTCTCTAAACTGGGCATGCATCTGAATTTTAATGCCCCAACCCACCTCAGTCACAGAACATCTCAGTAACCAGAACAAATTAAAAGATGTTATGATATGTGAGTCTCAAAAGTCAGGCTGGAGAGTGTGGAATTTCTTGGTTTGCCATTGATTTCCAATCCATGCCACATTTTTTAATGGCAACTGGAGAGATGGAATGCGAGCTTGATTTTCAGCTGTGCATTCTCATTTTTCTCGGAAAAATGTCCCTGGGAAATATTTGCACTTAGATGCTTGCCTGCTTGTTCAATTACAGGAGTAATTAGGATCCATTTTAAACCGTGCTTGAACGGCATATGCCAACATTCAGGAAGCTTTTCAAAAGGCTCCAGACTCTGTGGCTTTCCCGGCAGCGCCCACTGGGCAGCACCAGCAGAAGGAGAGAAATGAAAAGACAAACAATGGGAGCTGGAGCACTGGCAGCAGCCCAGTGCCTGCTCCTGAGCACAGCCTGAAGGCAAATGCTGGCAAGCTCTGCCCCTGCACCGAGCATTTCCCAGGAAATTTCACCCCTGTGCTCCAGACAGGGAATGTTCTGGAAAGGAAAAAAAAGTGTTGAGTTCTTTCATCTTTCTTACACTCTTTTTTAGCCTTCATTTTTATGGAGGGACTTAATCTTGTTATTTAATGATTGAAGCTTTTGCTCACAGGCCTTTAATAATAATCACAGTAATTATTTTTTATCGTGCTCGTTCATACATGCCTCCTGCCAGTGGGCCTGAGGTGCTGCACAGACACTGCAAAGCATAGCACAAATCAAACATAACAAAAGAAAATCCAACGAAATATTTAAAAAGCCACATATGACATTAACAAGAGAAAGGCTGTTTTCAAACATGAGGAATTTCAAGACAAAATTGCTGTGGATACAGAGGGATTCCGGTGAGGTTCTTGCCACCAACCCTATCAAATCCACTTAACTACAGCAGATGAAATGTTTGTTCATTTCCCTCTGGCTGGCATCTTCCAAGTACTTTTCTCATTTTATTTTAAAATATTTTAAGATTGCTTCTGTTTTGTATGCAACCCAGAAAATCTATCTTTTTTCAATATCTGCAATGGTACTATAATATGGTCATTTATGGCCATCATCTTTAAAGCAGCTAAACTGACAATATGCCATATAAGAAAATATTATTACTGTTTATACAGAAAGAGAACCAAGACAGAGAGGAGGCTAAGCTTGCCAAGATCAAACAAAGCTCGTGGTAGAAAAAGGATTTGCACCCAAGTCGTCCAAGTGCCAGCCTATCACCCCAACTAAACCACACTAAATCTTTAGCTGTCACCAAAAAAACAAGAAATTGGGGGATTAAAATACAAATCAGGAAATCCCAAACCACGAAACAACAGCTGTGATCTTAAAGCAGATGTATCATGCATTTGTATGCAGTCCCTGAATGCATATAATACAGCTGCCTCCCAAGGCATCCACAGCATATGCAAATGTTAAGGATCAATTTGATAAAACCTTAAATTTAAACTCTTTTGAATTTGCAAATAGAATACCTTTTTTATGTCTTATTTTTCTTGCCTGATTCTTAACCTCTTGTCAGACAAGCTGTCCTAAACCTGAGTTCCAGAATATCTGTGCAGCTATTGAACTGCATGTAGTCTGCTTGTTAACAAGAAATGAAGCTGGAATGTAAGTCACTGCTAATTAAACTCATAATTACAAATGGAAGGTCAGACAGCAGATCCAAGAGCTGTTTGAAAATGTAGTAAGACAAAAGAAAGAACAAGCTGGCATGTAATAATTCTGCCTTACTTGGCAGACTGACCCATTAGAAGACTCCTCAGCTGCACACAGTACTGAAGGCAAATATTAGAATAATAAATGCAAATCATTTGGGTTTAAACAAGTTTGTCAAGGATTAGCACAGGCTCTAAACGCTACCTAAATTTCTTATTAAAAACAAAAATTGAGAATTGATCATTTACAAAGTTAGCACATGGATCACAGCTTCCTAACCTGAGCCCCAAAGCAGTTGCCACCAGCACATTCACTTTCCATTTTTCATACTGAGCTGGGCAACATCTCTCTCCTCTGCCCATAAGGGACCAGGAAACCTGCTTGATGAGATAACCACGACATTGCCTTTGTTCCCTGGCTGGGAGGGGGGCACAGGAAGATGAGAAGTGCAGGAGGTAATTTGGACAAAGGGATTAAGAAGCAGCATTAAAACATCAGCAGGGAGCAGAAGTATCAGCCACTAGCAACTGAAAAATTGAGGGCAGCCAAGGAAGGTGCACCATATTTCCTGTTAGCTTTGACCTCCTGAGGGGATAGAGGTTTCCATGGGGGTCTCAAACTCCATGTTTGGATCCTTCCCACCACCATGTCACACTGGGATGAATGATGGGCACACAGCACATGTGAGGAGCAAGGAAGCATGTGCTGCCATCCTGACCAGAAAGCTAGTGCCTTTTCTTGTTAGCACACTTGAGATGAAGCCCTTGAGGTTTTGGGAAGTCCAAGGAGAATAATAGTTTTTCTTTCCAAGTTAAGCATGTTTTTTACTTGGCATCTAGGCACCTGGACAAAAAATCCATTCTGGGATTTATGAAGTATCTGTCAGGAAACACATATAGGTGGCAGATCAAAGCTGCTTTCTGCCATGCTTCCTACTCTGGGTATTTTACCTTTCTGTGAGCCACAGGCAGCCTCTGAAACTCACAGCAGGGTGGAATAGCCTTGTAAGACTTGCCGATGCCAGATTTAAAAAACAAAAAACAAGTATTCCCTGGTCAGCAGGCTTTCATCTGCCACGGTAATTCTAAAAATCTGCCTTCCAACAGTTCACTTCAGTGAATGTTTCACCAAGCCCCTTCTAATAAATATTGTTTATGATTTCTGTGACACACTTGTTTTGCAGTGAAATTGTGGAGGCAGTGATCACTGGGTTGATTGACACCTAGTTGTTCAATCAAACATACTTCCATTTCACTAGTCACAGACCACACAGGCCAAATTTGATACTGAAACAACTTCTATTAGGCATTTTGGAGAGGGCTTGGGAAGAAAAATCAGTCTTGTAATCAAAATCTTAACTGTGTTGCAGCTACTGCAGCACCATAATACTTATTTCTCTCCTGTTAGCAATTTGGAGGCAGCAGCACTGAACACCAGAGGACTTCTCTATGCAGGGAGAAGTAATAACTCACATTTACTGAAAGGATGGGGGTTGTTTTCTCTTAACAATGGAAGTATAAACAGATGGATTTGGTAGTTCTCAGCTGGTGAGCAAATATTCAGCTTTAGCTCACTGTGCCTCTTTGGGTGGGAAAAATGGATTTCACATAAGTATTCCTTTCTGGGTTCATGAAAGACAGAATGCAGGCAAGCTGAGTGGCAGAGTTAGGCAGAAACAACCACTGCACATCATATGATGTGAAGCCAGTGAGAACTGGGAGCCGAGGCACAAGGCCACAATTAATTCATGTAAAGCAGTAATTTACTTTCTCAGAAAAAAAAACAAAAACAACTTATTCTAAATCTGACAAATCATTTTATAAGCTGTTTTGCCTGAAGAGTGGGGACATGAAAATCATAGCTTGGAGATGGATGAAGGTTCAACAAGAGTTTCCAGAGAAACTCTTTCTTTACCCCACCTCTTTTCTCCAAAGGCACCTCAGGGATGATTTGGGTGCCTAAGCCACAGCATCCAGGACTACTTTTGACACCTCAGACAATATGAACAATCCACATTGTGGCTGACAACACCTACTAGAGACCCCTGCCCTTACAGCTAAGTAGGTGGAACACAGGCAGTGAAATTTCTGGCAACTTAAATTTCTTTTGGCATTTACGTTCTGGCACCTGAATTGCTCTGCTGATGTTTTCTAACCACAGCAGAGTGCTTTCTTACTTCTATATCCTCATCTTGTATAAGGGGATGTGATAAAGGAACCTGGGAAGTGGCAGCTACCATTAGGTATAGAAAGGCATTTAATTCCCAATCTCCAGCTACCATTTCTAGCAGTAGAATGGTGCCTGAGTTCTACACTTGTGAAACAATCCCGTGCAGCTCCTTTACCCAAATAACTTCTCTCCTCCTCAAGATTCTCAGCAATGTCCTTTCATTTTAGTAAGAAGGGAAATTAAACCTCCTTGTAAATGTTGTAATAGCTCAGACTCAAAGGCCTCCTTTAAAAATCCATAGTTCTGCTCTGAAACCTCTTTTTTTGGAGATTCCTCACATAATTACACTCCAACTTCTGTCCTCCTCTGAACTTTGCTGAGTTTTGGCAAGTGCTGATTAGACCAAACAGAAAATTTCTTCTGCAATGAAAGAAATAGAACCTTCAGAAATTTTTTAGAATATCAATATTCAAGCTTTCTGGATAGCTATTTGTCTCCTGGTTTTCAAGAGCAATTTATTCACTGAGCTTAACCTTACTCTCAGTACACCCAGGCTTCACACATAGACAGTTTTATTCTACATAGTTATTTCTCTTGTTGTTTCCAGAAATTACTTGGAGTACTTATTTCTATTACTCTTAAGTCTCATTTATTATAGCCAAACTAACAGAAAGTGAACTTAAAACCAAAGTCTATTATAGTTTTGACCTGGTTTGATGATGATGCTATATCCACATAAAGCATTATATTATCTGTAAGTATGCATTGGCAAGCTAAAAATTGGAAATTCTGTTGAACTCATGTTTAGAAGAAATGGACTTAAGTCCTTCTGTGCAGAAACCATAGAGGGGGCAAAAACTGCTTATTAAGTGCCAGTCTCACCTCAGCGACAATTCTGTTTCAGGAAGTGAGCACAAACATTCAGTCCAAGTCTTCCCACTGCAATCCCGAATGAGAGCAGCACCTTAACTGTGTCACCCTCTAACACCTGAAATCCTTGGCCTGGCACTTTCCAGGCTGAGAGCCTGTGTTGCCACTGCTCCACTCCATCACCACCACATCAAACATGAGCTATCAGGCTCTAACCCTGTCAGCACTGAGTGTGAAAGGCCAATGGCCCTCCCTGTACTCCACACCAGTGTGAAGGTGGAAATTTTGTCCATATTTTGTGAGGAAAAAAATGAAACTTTTAGCCTTTAAATTTACTGAAAAAAACCCCAAGTTACACACACACACAGAGACACACACACACACACACACACACACACAGATTACAACCAAACAACCAGCAGGATATGAAAGACCTCTCTTCTGGAAAAATACAGAATTAAAATGCCATTGTCCTTTCCATCAAAACTGCTTGGGGGCTGTTGGAGTGAAGGTGAAGAGGGGGAGAGGAGAGAAAAACAGCCCCTGCAAATAAGCAGAGTATTTTATTAGAGAGTTATCTCCTTCTTGCAAGAATGAGTGCTCAAATGGATAATGCCTTCCTGTGAAATCCAGGTTTCCAGCTTCGTGTTAAGAAGAGGCACTTACCTTATGGGATTATCCATCCTTGATACAGTGAGAAATGCTGCTAAATTCGCTGTATAGGAAGAGCACACGATAAGGGTGAAGAGCCACCAGCTTCCCATTACAATGCGCATCGCCACAGAATTGACAGTGGATTCACCCCCTACAAATACACAGAGAAAAGGAGGGTCTCTCAGCAGCTTCCATTTAAAATCACCCTCTGTGTGCCCTGCTGTGTTAAACTTTGTTGGAGTTCCTCTCTGCTTCCCCTCCAGTCTGCTCTTTCACTGTGGGAAATGCATTGCTTCTGTTAAGGCTGATAACTCACAAGTATTTTCTCCAGTCAACCTCTTGGCCTAGACAGTGTTCTAGAAAATCATCTTTCAAAATATTTCCCTTGAGAATTATAGAGAATCAAATCTAAGGGACATGAAAAATGTTCTAAATAAAGTTGAATGGTGAAGCACAGCTAATATGCAGGAATTAATCATTACAGTGTTCAGAATATAGTAATATTCTGTTTTCAATTACCCTTTTAGAATAGGAAAAAAGTCCCACTGTACTGTTTAATGGTTTGTGTTCTATCTTTGCAGTATTTAAATCTGCAAAGACTGAAGCATTAGTGTCATTACTTGTTACTCTTTACAAGATTTCAAATCATGTGAAGATTTCTTTCCAGCAGTCTTCAAGCACAGTTATGCTTGAGCATCGCTGGAGACTAAACCTTACCACAGAGCTGGTTCTACTTACTTCAGCATATGTTTGTGCTGATTGTATCTCACTGCACTTAAATCCATCAGTGCTGCCACCTTAATGAGATGAGGGACCAATTTTCAGAGCAATAGGATGGATTTTCCAGCTGCAGCGTTATAAACTTGCAATCACAATGAAAGAAATGTAGAAAAAAGTAAACAACTTACCCATATGTCAGCATTCAATAAAACCTGCCTTCCAAGAATACAACTAACATTAGAGCTAGGGCACAAAAACTGTGTGGGCAGGTTTTGTAAACAATTAGTTACAAAAGTAACTTTGTTAATGGCAGCAGTTCTACTGAATTCAGTAGGATTAGTCCTATGCCTATAGATTCTGGAGTGTGAAGGCAGTTATACACACTCAGTTCAAAGAACCAAGAGATGAACTGTCTCACATGAGTTCAGAAACATAAACATTCCTGTTTCTATTTATACATTAAACAATTAAAAAGGTGCTAGTTTCAGAGCTGGAGAAGTGTTGCAATTCTGCATCAAGCAGCTCTGTAGTTTATTTCTTCTGTAACAATTGTGCCAAAGAGGAAAAGCCTGCTAGTGCTTTTTCTGGACCTACTGAGAGACAGAAAAGCCGTAACAAAAGACATAAACACCCAAACTTGCCTACCCTTCCCACTTCTGATCAGCTGGGCTACTAAAACACAACACCTCCCCCCTTGGGCCTCCTCTTCCGTCTGCAGCCCGCTCTGGCAGGGCCGAGCTGTCCTGGCCTGCTCCCCCGAGGGCAGAGCCCTGTGGAGGCTGTGTGTGGTGAAGGCGAGTACCTTGCTGGACGAAGGCTCCGTACACGACCCAGATGGCGCTGTGCAGGGTGGAGGACACCGAGGGGCCCGGCTGCGCCGCGCCCTGCGCCCGCACCGCCTGCACGCGGTTCAGGATGAAGATCAGCACCCCCACGATGGGGATGGCCGCGGCGATGCAGGCCCACACCGCCAAGTCGAAAGGGGCGAAGAGAGAGAAGATGTTGATCTTCTCCTCGGGCTTTCTGATTAAGATGCCCACGGAATAGTCCATGTAGCGCTTGCTGAAGTCCACGACGCTCTCGCGCTCGGGGGTTATGGTGATGGCCGAGATGGCCAGGTCGGCTCTCTGCAAGACAAACGCGACACGTCACATCGCTCCCTGCCACCAGGAGTTTGGCCGGCGTGAGCCTTGAGGAGAAGCGCTTTAAGGACTTAGAGACTCCATGCCTCTCCTATAACTTAAAGCATTTAGATGCATTGATGTAAATTGTCTAAAAATAAAACCAGAATCACTTTCACCATTTAAACTTTAGTTAATTGCACTGGTCTAAAGAAGAGTAAAGAAATACAACCTGTCAAGGTACTCTTGAACAGAAAGCAGGACCCTGACTGCTCTCTGGAAGAAGGGCAGCTTATTTAATCTTTATCCCTCACTCGTTTTCCAAAGGAAGCCTAAAGCTCCAAACCATATTAACCCAGTGCACTGTAAGCAATAAAGAAAGAAACACCATTTATTTAGCTTGTGTATTTGATAGCAGGGTGGGAAGAGCTAATGTTTGTTTTTCTCCCTGCAGAATTGCCAACTTTCCATATTCATGAAGAGATTTCATAGGATGACTGGTGAGAAGATTTTGTTTGTTTTTTAAAATGAATAAAGTGATGGAAAAAGCTTGTAACAGGAAGAATGCACAAAGGCAACTTTGTTCCTGAAACTGCTTTGACAGTTATTTAAAACAAGTAGGTTTTGTATGTAGATAATCCTTAAAGAGTACGTACACTTGATAAAGAGTAAGATAGGAGTTAATAAATAAGATTCCCAAAGCTTTTGAAGAGCTTCAATTAGATTTTCAATATTCTCTGTCTTAATAAAAAAGAGTTCTCTTCAAAAAAAAACAGAATATATATTCAGTTTCCTCTCTCTAATTGTGTTGGGAATGTAAAGCAAATATGAGATGAGGGAGGTTTGCTTTGAAATCCTTGGGAGCTTGTGGAACAAATAGTAGCAGAAAAACTATTTAAAAAATACCATAATAGATAGTTTATTGCTTCAAAGAAAGCAATTTCCAAAGAAATTTAACAGGAGTTCTTACCTTATTTTTAAATCAATGAAATTCAAACAGTTTATGTCAATGCAAAATAAGTTAAAAATTCTTAATGTTCCCTAGCACTAACCAAGAACATCCCATTATCACATACATGTTTGCTATTGCTCTAATTGCTTCTATTTCTTCCTAAACATCTCCTTACAGATACTGAGCCACCTACTTACTAGATAATGAGAAAGCTTTCACTTTCAGTAATAACCTCCACTGCAGAAGAGTAACCTTTTCTACAAAAAGCAGCAACATGGAATATTAATTCCTTTGATTCTTCTCCCTGATTAATGCTTGGCCCATGTCAGGTTGTAAGAATATGAACAAAATGCACTCACATTTCATTCTCTGGGAGATTCTAACCTACAAACTCTACCCATTTACTTAAATGGAATTCAATTAACTTACTCCTGGATTTGCAATATTGTAATTAAGAAATGTGGTCCTGTGAATGAATAATAAATGAATGGATAATCTTGAGACCAGTTTAAATTCTGACCCCTTATTACTTGAACTGCTTTTCCTGTTTGGGAGTCAAACTCCTTATCATTACTCACTGATCATTATCAAACACATTGTCACAGAATGAGACAATAAAGTCCCATCTACAAACAAGTTTCAAAGACACAAAAATAAAATACTAGTAGTTAATATTTTAAGGAGAATACCTTCTTCCTTCTTTTTTCTCTATTTTCTATAGTCCTTCCCTCACACACACATATGAGACATCTATTCTTATAGCAATGTAAACACATAGATTTACACCAATATGATTTATGTTGAGAGCAGCTGGGAGCAAATAAAACAAGAGACTCTCTAGTTCCTGTCATGTATACAGGGTCTTAAATTGAAGTTTCTATCACGCTCAAACCATCCATAGCTCAGAAGCATTCTGCACTGGTCCCTTCAGCCTAATTAATTCTCTTGTAATTTTTTAAAATGCAGCTTCTTCTCTGTGTACCTTGTTTATGAGTTCTCCAATCATGCCATTCCAGGAGCTGTTTTGGAGCTGGTGCCCATATTTGCCATCAGGAGCTTGATATATCTCATACTTGAAGCCTAGATTCTTGGCCAGTGCATCCAGGACATCAATGGAAAATCCTTTGTATCGTTTTGGCTGCCCAAGGATGTTCTCTGCCACCATCACAAAAGGTTCTTCCTGAGAACAAAACAATATCTTAAATGGCACTTGAAACATGATTTCTAGTTTGCTTCTCTGAGCAAAATGGTGTTTTCTGAGTCAATTCTGGACCACTTGGAACACATTTTGAGACACTCATAACCTTCTGAGGCAAAAATTGTAGGTCACGTGGGGTACTGTGAAGCTTCCCAACCAGATACCACTGCCTCAGCACTTGAGCCCTATCCATAGCCTTGTTTTTTCCACAGTCCTTGAGAAGAGGCAGAGACTCCTGAAGAAATTCAGTCCCAGATTTAGAAAGCCATCTTTTATAAACAAGGCCTCATCTTTTATCCAGGACACATACTGAAACACGAGCTAAAACTACTGCAATTTTCTGAATGCATAAATATTGAAAATTCAAAAAATAACCTTCAGGGGTACTGGTTTCTGGAGTATTTTAATTTAAGAAGTCTGTTTTGGGACCAAGGAAGTGCAGCATTTTGTGGTATGTTTTCTGCTGGTGATAGGTGTCCTGTTCTCCTGCAGGGGACTCCCTGCAGGGATGTTTGTGGCATGGCCAATGCAGCATGGCCTTTGCAGCCTGGTACTGTCACAAAAGGGATCTGCTCACCTCTCACACCAGCCACAGCATAAACTGAGGAAAGAAAATTGAGGTCTGGAAGGAGTGCCTAAATAATCTTATATGGTACTGCCTTATTTGTACCATGATTCACAAAAAGAGAATTGAAAACAAAAAAAAAAAAAAGACATCATATTCTGCAATCTGCAGACCACAATATCTTAGCCAGGAATGCATTCAAGCCCTAATTTGCCCCTAATGTAGCACTTGGCTGACAGGAGCTCTTTACCACTCCGGAGTCTAGCAGAAAGTAGTCCCAAAAGCGTAATGATTTTTTTGGAAGGATGACACCTTTCTAAAAGATATAGTTTATCTCAATGGGAATTTATGAGCTTGATGCAGGAAACACTTGATTAAATTTTACAGCCTGCAGTGTACAAGAGCCAAGATTAGATTATCATAATTGGCCCATCTGATCTTAAAATCCATGAAATGCTGAAAACTGCCTATCCAAGCTGGAGGATGGTATCTGGAATGCACCCCTGTACACACAGGCCCTGTGCTGGTTCTATGCCTGGCAGGAATTACAATGCAGAAAAACAGCATAAGCAAACAAACAAATGCTCTGTATCACTGACAGTGCACAGCTTCACAGAAAATAATAAAAGGCCATCATCTATCTTCCTTGCTTATGTAACTGATCATCCAAAAATACAGAACTGAAAATGATGGGGGAAAACACTGCGGGAAGCGCCCAAAATACTCAGTCAGATCCTTTTTATTTTGAGCATTTTGTTTCCTGAACTCAGAAAGGATCATACCAAGACAGTCACCACTTTGAGTGTCACTCCCTGTAAGTCGTTGCCCAGACGTCGCTCTTGGAGGCTGCCGTTCAGTCCTTTCTCAGAGTCCCACGTGGCCAGCTGGAACACAAAGCAGCGAGAGGCTGAAGCACTGCCAGGCAGGAGTCTTTCAGCATTTACACAATTCTTAACAGCAGCTTGACCGAATCCAGAACTGAGACACACAGGTTGAGAGGTGCGTGGCTCTTTTTAATGTAGAATCAGAGTTAGTGCAATTCAGAGGGCAGACATAAACAAGTACCTTGCCTGAACATATCTTCATTGATGTGTGCAATATAAATGCTCTGTTATCGGTAGTATTTGTCATATTATTTCGCTCAGTTCACTCTGACATTACATTTCTCCTCGGTAAGTTTATACTGCCTGAGAGTCCTCAGGATTACCTGTGGTTGCACTATCCCAGATTTCCCTCTCTGCTCAGTTCCCTGTCTATTTTCAGGTAATTCCTTATTGTTTATAAAAGACTACCCTTTTCTTCCACAGTGTTTTAGCTCACCTACAGTCATAAAGTCTTGACACGGGTTCTACAGTGTCAAATTGCCTCAACTCTCATTTTCTTCAGCTCCTATCTGAAGTCTTGTTTTATCTATTCTTGCCCTACTCTACTTCATCTCTAAAACAACTGCAGTCTCTTGAGCTCCCAGGTTCCTGATGAACAAGTCTCTCTTATCTACCACTACTTCATACATCCCCCAGATGTACCCAGATGCAGATTTTCAGGACATCTCCCCAGAACATTACATCTAAATATTTTATTTTTCAATTAAATGTATAATTTTAAAAATCAATTTTACTGCATTTTCTGAAGAGAAATACAGTCAATAGAACAGGTTCAATAGAAAAGTCAGTCTTAAGTGACCTTTGGATTATTCAAACTAAATATGCTCCTGAGCAGCAGAAGCAGCAGTCAGACACTCCTTTTGCCTTTAAAGAGAATGCACAGTGTCATTTTCTTCAGAAGAGACATAAATAGTATCAAGTAAAAACTGTTTCCTCCTTCTTTTTTTTCAGCTCTACTCTTAAACACCAATACTATGCTCACATATTTGGAAGCAGTGCTGTTAGCTGAAGGCATGCCCTGTAGAAATTAAACACAGTCCAAGATCTGCGAAATATGGATTCCTCCTGCCAGAAGCTAATTTTCATGTAACAAGTCAAAATCTTCTTGGAAAGAACTTATTTCACTGAAAATGCCTATAGCTAGATGTCTTACATGATTTATTTCTATGACTTCAGTTTTATCCTAAAGCCTCACAAATCAAGTCAACAAATAAAATGTGATGGAAGAGATCCGTATAGTTTTATTTTTGTTTTGTTGCACTAAACTGATAAACAGGGAACTAGAAAAGAACAAGACATTCAGTGAATATTCAGCAACTATCACAACTGATGAAAATTATTCCACATCTTCAAATCTTGAAAGCTGAGACGCAGGAGAGAAAAGACTTAAGGTACACCTCCCTTTATCCAGATGACCTGAAGGATGGAGGAGGAGAATGTATGAATAATTTTCAGTTTTCTAATGACACTTCTGAAAGCTGAAATATCTCAGATTGAACACTCTCCTCCTGTGATGGCAGTTTGGAGTGACAGAGGAGTGTCTGCATGTAAAGTGTCTGCAGCAACACAGGCAGATAAATACCTGTAGCCATGGTAGCTTTTGAATTTGAATTTAGATGCTTGCTCTGAAATATTTCCAGACATCCCTTAGCCCTTGCTACTGCCAAACCAACAGATCTTTCCTTTGGCATAAATCAACATGGTTCCACAGACTTCAAAGATCACTGTAGGTATTTGTAGCATCTATTGTTTCTCAAATCTGTAAAGAAAGCTTACTGTTTAAGCCTTCTTCTCTTGTCCCAGGCACAGGATGTAGACTTTTGCCAAAATGGTTTGCAAAATCTACGTGTGATGATTAAACAGTCATTAAAAATGAGAAATGTAACACATTCAAGTTACTCTTCACCACTGGTGGACTGACACATCAATTTCTTCTCCTACACATGCACCTTTCTAAATCTGATTTCATATAAGGCCCTTAGACTTCTCGAATACTCGATATTTCATATTCTGCATCATCTCAAAGAGTTCCAAAAATACTGGAGACAAGATAAGTGCAAACCATGAATTTGTTCTTTTTCTTTTTCAAAAGGAGCAGACAAAGATTCTCCTTCTAGGCAGCAAGGGTAAGTGCAAGGAGAAGGAGCGTATTTTGCTTCAGAACAGTACTCCAGAGTGTTCTCTATGGAGGCACAAAGTTTTCAGTCTCTTAAAAGCAAACTATAGAGATAAAAATCATAAATGGAACATAAGGAAAACCATTTCCAGAAGGGATTTTCCTTGTGCATCCTTGTGCTTTGGAACACTTCATTTGTTAGGAACTGCGCCAATTTTATCTTCCACTTCTTGCAGACAGAATTTTGTTTATAGGACTGATGTATTTACAGATATGTATATCAATTTGTGACAGCTGACCTGCCAAGATCAGTGCCTGAGAAACTAATTTCCAGCACGGTTACACACCATGAGTACTGCTGTTCAGGCCATTAGAGTTTCATTCTTTGTAGAAATATGTACAAATTTCCTACCAGAAGTCTGGAGCCAAAGGTTATAGCACAGCCATCAGCTGATAGGAGATAAATGGCTTTTAGATCTGATTATGAGAAACAACTGCTTGCAGAATCAGCACTTGCAGGATGTGTTTAAAAAAAAAAAATCAGCGTTCTCTGGAACATATATTTAATGGCAGTCTGGGTGGGATTTTTTTGATTCTCAAGTTACCTGGTTATGTGAGTTCAAGTTTTAAAGTCAGCTTCTTTATGAAAGATTTTCAACTTAAATTTTCCTAGCTTTTTCTTTCTGAAACAGCCCTGTTGCTGGGAATCCTCTAGTTCTAGCCATACAGCAGAAGTAAAATCATCCAGTAAAGACTACCCAGACAAAACAAATGTGGAATTCAGACAAAAATGTAATTTGTTGGAAAGTTCTGACTCAAAACATGCTTCAATTTTTTGTCAATATTTACTGCATTTTCAACTAGAACTGCAAGGAAAGGTTTGGAGAGAGAAAATCACAATTTTAACATTGTTTTCACCCTCTGCAAGCAATGCAGGATGAAACAAAGACACTTACTCAAAACAAGCAAAACAAATGTCTGTCACAGGCCCAACCAAATGGAGATGTAAATTATCCCAAACTACTAGTAAATTCAGTTGAAAACAGGCATTAGCAAATAAAGGGTTCAATGTTTCTATCACAGTATTCAATGTGATTATCTACACCATTTTAGTTTACAATGCAGTAGTTACTGCCCAAATAATGCATGTCACTGCTATCTAACAACATTTTAAGTATAACACCATCCTAAACATGATCTGCTTTTCAGGAAGAACATGATTCATGTGAGAAATAAAAAAGATCATTTTCAGCAGATGTATATTAATGTTTGAAATGGTTACACTCTACCCAGAGTATACATCTTCTATTTTACCAAAACCTAAAAACCTTGATTGGGCAACTTCTTTGGAGCTAAGGTTACACTCTTCAAAGAAAGTAAATTTGGGAATCCCTGGATTGAAATCTGGAAAACTTCTAAGAGACAAGAAAGTGAAAAGAGTGCCAGGCAGGCAGTTCTCACACTGTGAGACAGAGACACCCATATCAACCCGAGCACATTTGCTGTCAACACAAAAGCTGCTCTGTCCATGGAGTTCAATAAATTAATCTATGCCACTTACAGTCTAAAACTGCTTTTAGATTAAAGTTGGACTCAAACAGATTTCATTTCAATGACAACTTGTTTCTTAACCTTGAAGTCAACCGAGTTTATGTCAAGTATGATGTCCTTGTGGGTGTATTTTACATGTTGGTGCTTCATTCCCTTTGCAAGCCTTGCAATACAGATAAAAGCAGATTTCAAGTGAACTTGATAATAAAATCACACATAAAAAAGAAAATTAATGTTTACAGGAGGCAAATATGAAATAAGGGAGTGGGCCATTAAATAAATGGAGAAAATTGGACACTCCTCTGTTACAGTTCTAAGGAATTAAAGGAGTTTCATTTAAATCCTAAAACAAATTTAAGTCAAATTAAAACATTTAAGTCCACGATTTCTTTTCAAATGCAGTATAACAATAATCTACAGAATTTGCTGCAATTCACAACAAGGTAGTAGTAGGACTCACAGTTTGAATTAGTAGTAGTAGTAGCAGTAGTAGTAGTTAAAAACTCTTTCATATTTGTGTAATCCACAGTAATATAAAACAGGATTTGGAAAATGAAAAGGTATTAAATCTTTTTCTTGCAAGCAAATCCAAACACTGATATAATTTATTTCCATCAGAGCTACATAATTATTAAGAATATTCTAACATTTCTACTCTAAAACATAAGCTTACAGTTCATATAGGGATAAGATACTGGACAAGATCACCAGATGAACTGATTTAAGATACATTCTGTGGTCCAGCATAATTCAACTCTGTTTGCAGTGGAATACCAGCAAGTCATCTACATCTGGATATTCTATTCTGATATTCTGCATTTGTTTGTATTAAAAATGTACTTTGCTTCCAAACATTTGCAGTGACTGCAATACCTGTGCACCCATAGCCACAGAGAACTCCAAAACATTTGAAAACTATGAAGCAGAGGATTGTGAACCAGTCACAAATGGTACATAAACTCCGAGTCTTTGGGTGAAAATTTTATGCCATCCTGCTCAATGCTCAAGAGGCTCAGTTTGCCATTAAGGGGCCACATAAAGATTGCACCTCCTTGATAAAAGGTCAGAGAAGGGCAAGGGAGATCATGGAAAGTTGCATGAAGTTATAAAACTGGAGGAGAGGGAAGGGCTGCCACCCCTGGGGCTGCCTTGCCACTGCTGCTTCTACAAGGGGACCCTGGTTTTGTGCACAGGACAGCAAAGGACATAGATGTGGCTGTTGATGTTTTAATGAGTCTTTAAGAATGCAAGACCTTCAGGGAGGAGAATTCCATTTATTCCAATTTTAGTGCAAATTTTTTTGCAAATTTATGGTGCTATATCGATGATAATAAAATTTCTCCAGAGAATCACAGGAAGAGGAGCATGAGGTAGTAAGACCTAAAAATTGCCAAGTCATTCTGGAAAAATTTGACTGCTTTTTCAATAGTACTGCAGAATTAATAGGTAGTTGAAAGGAAGTGAAAAATATGCTTGCATCTGAATTTTAGTGTTATTTCATACGAGGTCTTATGAACCCTCACCTAGGGCAATTTGTTTCCTGAATAAGGACAATACCACATGATTTACAGATTAGCTTCTATGGAACAATGAGGAGTGATGTATCAAGATGAGGAGAAAGGTTCTGAATAGCTTAGAGCAAGTCAATATTAAGATCTCCTTTACATAATAGCTTTTTTACTATTTTGGAACAGGAAATAGGAAATTACTAATATTAAAACATCTAAGACACAAAGATATCTCAAAATTGGGGAGTGCTGAAAATACGTCAGACTAGTACAGTGAGAAAAATAAATGGGAGTAGTAAGAACTCCAACATGAAACAATAATATGCCTCTTGCATAACTAGAAGTGAACACTCATGAAACAGAAAAATGGGAAATGAACACACTTCAAGTGAAGAAACAAACACAGAAATTAATGAAGAAGCTGTGCAGGGTTACAGTGAGGTGCAAATGATGACGAGCTTGTATAACAGTACTGCTGGAGAAATACCAGTGTGGTCCTGGACTCCAGATCTCATGGTACAGGCTGAACAGAGCAGCCACAAGATACTGAGAAGAATGTACAGCCTTAACACTGTGTTTAGCATGTGCCTGAACAAGATGCTGGAAGAATAGCAGGGGAGAACAGGACAGCTACCACTGTGATGGAGAGTTCAGTTCATATAAAAAGGACAAAAGATGCAACTATGAATATTTAAGGCAATGATTAAGAAATGGGCAAATTACAAACAAAGCTAGATAGAAGGCAACAGAACTACTGTTGCAAACATCTAGTAACCTACAGACATCCTTCCAGAGAAAATACAAATTGTTTCCTAGAAACATTTATTCATTCTTAGTGCAGACTGTTAAATGAGAAACAGATAAAAGGGCAGGGAATTTTTCAGTATTTCTAAGCAAAACTGTTTTTCATGGGAAAGTCTTGGCACATTCAGGATATGAGGAACTATAATATATAAAGGAAATCAAAGAACACTCTGGTGGTACTTGAATTTACCAGAGATCTCAGATCCATACAGTTGTTTCACATAATGCTGGATCCCTGTCAAAAGTGATTAGGATGGCTTTCTCCTATGTGGAACAATTTCATTCAAGTCCCAGAGTGCAAGGTTTAACCTGTGATCTCCTCAGTCTGCCATTTCCCAGGTTGCTGTCTTTAAGGCTGGTGTAGGTTTAAAGGTATTGACATAGTCTTTTCAAAGAATGTCATAATTCCTGAACACTTGAAAACCTCAGCTACTTTCATCTCCAAGGGAAAAATCCATTCCCTACAGCTGAAACAAAGCCATTCCTAGAACTCTGCCAGGGAGAAATCCTGTCAAAAGTGCACAGGAGCAATCTGAGGTTCCAGCCTACAACCGCTAACCTCGCGAGCCTACATAACACCGCTGAGTCCCGAGAGCCACACTTAGATAAAGTTAATTGAGCACAGACCCAGAACAGAAAATACAGAAAGTTCAAGAACGCTGAAGGAGGGATTTGAGCAGGAAAGAGCAATTGACCTGAACTGCCATATCTGAGGAAACAGATATACACCACTGCTCGCCTGAGCAGCCAGCGAGACAAATGGCAAATGTCTCGGGCTAAGATGCCACGCGAAGTCTGCCCTTGAAGCAGCGTAGTGCCCTTCAAACCCTGTGAGGGAACGGGCTCACAATTAACAGAGAAAAGCAGCACTAACGGAGCCACCACCACATAGACAGTGCCATGAAACTCTGATTTAGAGTTTGAGAAAACAGATCTCCCATTGTGCCAACAAAATGTACTTTGGCAAGGAGCTGCATAGTAACGAGAGGAGGATTTACACAAATTGGAATAAAAATTTCAAATTAATTCAAACAGCTCAAAACCAATGCAAAACGCTAAAAATTACACTGCATTGAAACAAAGTGCAAATTAGTATCAGAAGTGTATTTCTGCCCTCTGAGATCAATGACAGTATTTAACTGCCATTATCTAGAGAGTAACTAGAGCCTAGGATATGGAATCTCTCTCTCCATGTCATTTACAATAATTCCTACATAATAAATAGGGAAAACCTAGAGGGGAAAAACTATATTAGTTAACTCAAAACTGTGGAGATAGTTTAGGACAGAGCACTCCCAGCAGAGGCTTTGGTAGAGGTATTTCAGCATTAATATTCTTATTCTCTAGAAGCCTGTGGATTTATGCAGGTCTTGCTCTACAAATTCTGCCATTCACTGCAGCTAACAATTTCAACCCTACCTATCATAACTCAGCAGTATCTTGCTCCACTTTTTTTATGTGCCTTCATTGCAGAGAATATCGAATATTTTGATGTGAGATGAAATGTTTTCCCTTATGTTTTTCATTAGCCAAAGATCACTTCAATTAAATGTAATGGCCATACTATTAAAAGCCAACTACTTTACATATAACAGAGCTCTACAACATAAATGAAGATTAGACACATTATGCCTTAGACTACTAATATTGAGGAAGCTGAGGTGTTCTCATGTACTGCTTTCTGCAGAATTCTGACTGAGCAGTTTCATGCAGAATTGAAGCAACAGTTTTCTGTAACCCTATAGGTTTTATTAACACAGTGTCAGACTTCTTGGGAATAGATCAGCACCACATACTTTTATATTGCATATACATCACATTTAATATTATGCTGAAGAACATCAATTATGAGAATTATCTTTTTGGCTGAAATAAGATACTGCCCCATTATGTGGCAGAATGAGACATTATTTTGCTAGCAGGTAATGAAGCAGCATTGATAGCAATTCAGGGTTGCTCCTCTTTCCATACTGTGATAGTGAACACCTCTGACCTCTTCCACAACACAGAAAAACACCTGTGTTCTACTGTGCTGAGCCTGGGCAACGATTGTCTGGGACACCAAATCCACACTTGGAAGAAAAAGGAGCTGAAAGGACGTGACAAGATAAATGTATTCTGTGATTCATTATATAAAAGCATAAATAGGCCATCTTCAGCTCTGCTAGAATAAATTGCTTCAATTAATACTACTCTTTGAAGGAGCAGTGACTGCAACATGCTGATGTTATTAGTGCAGCTACACAGGCACTGAGAAAGATGTAGCACTAAATGAAGTAATCATGAGAGTGATGAAAACAATATGAACGAGAATCTTATCCTCTGATGGCTTCTTTATGAAGTGCAGGGAAGTATTACTCTATCCCAAAATTTTTGTATTTCATTTCCCTGACATAAAATCAAAATGTGGCGAAGAAGGTGTTGAAAATAAATTGGGAGGTATTTTCTACCAGGCTCTCACAAGCTTCTCTCTTGAAAAGCAGGCAAGAAACTTCCAATCCTGTCCATCTGCAGTTCTGCCATTTTTTAAGGCTGTGCCATAGTGTAGAAATTCTGCTGTTGAATGGCAGCACTGCCATAGCAAATTATGTGTGCACAGCACCACAATTCTTTTAAGGGTCAAATAAATTAACTGTGAGTACCCAAGATACTGCTGAATCAGGCACTTCCCAGAGGCATTGTAAATTACCCTTTGATATGAGCAACCAGGTCTCTAAGCATAAAATTAAAACTGGTATATAATCATAACAGTTAGACCAATCTAGGTATGAAGTCCTCAACAGCTGTCACAAGTTAGTGGCTAAAAAATCACTGCCATTGGGTTACCTATCTGAAAGGCAATCAGGCCTCTCTTCTTTTTCCTGCAGTTTAAAAGACAAAGTCACTACTCAGTGAGATCCAACATGTCCTGGACTCCAAGGATACTCTGAATTCCACGGACAATTACTGAAAATCAAGTAGCCCAAGAATAGCTACATGTGGACAAAACTGAACAAATTCCCTTTACCACTACTCATTATGTGTAGGTAAAGCGGAAACAAATCCGTTTCACACAGAGAACAGATTGTTTTCAAAGCTTCCAAATGCTTTTGGTGGCCAATTATAGGCTTTTGAGAGCAGAACTATCCTTGTTATTTATGCAATAGTGACCTCAGCAGACTGTTTGTAAACAAAAAAACCTCATCATTGAAAAGTTGGATCTAACAACAAATACAAATTCATGTTGATTTCCTATAGGTTCCTGTCCTGCTCTACAGAATGTAGTAACCAAATAACTCCCTGGCATGCTGTTCTAGGAATTTTACTGGGGAGGGAGAGCAAGAGAGGCTTGTGCAGCTGGACAGCTGTCAGTACCTATTTTTTCCAGTCCTTCTGCAAAAGAGCTGTGCACATAGGAATTAACCAGCACGCTGCAACGGGCTGTGTCAAAACTGCTCTTTTTTTTGCAATTCCTTACAGGATTCCTGGAATATTATCTGAGCTGAATGCTTTTGATGTCTCACATTCAAGAAACCCATCCATATTTCTGCACTTCTAACAACAGAACTTTTCCTAGCCTGGCCCCTGAGGCACAGACCACGGCATGATTTCCCCAGCTGTGATTTTCACCTTCTGAAGCTTGGCCAGCATGAATTCACTTTGTGATTCTGGTTAAAGGCACTGAGTCATCTCAGAATGAAAGCAAAGTTCAGCCCACTCTTTGGTATCACCTATGAAGCCAGTTCTCAATGCTGTACTGAAAACTGCTCTTCTCTCAAACTCCAGACACTTTTGAAAACTCCACAACATCACGAATAATTTTTTGTAGAAACTTATTGAAAAAATAAGCATTGGCCTTATCTAATTACCTCATGATATTCTGGTGGCCTTGATATAACAAGGACAATGTTCTAGAGAAAAAGATAGTCTCTTAGCATTTTACTTCAAAAGATGTGGATTCAAAAACGTAATTTATAAACCAAATTCAAAACTTAAACACATAGAGGTCAGAGTCTTAGATGCAATGTTGATGCTTAAAAATGATAATTAAAAAACTCTAATAACCTATTAACAGAATTGCTGTGAAGACAAGACTCTCTCTTGACATCAGTAACAACCCTAAGTGCCAAAGCTTCCCTGCTGAAGATTTTAAGTGAATTTTGAAGAGCTCTGGTTATCAGCACTGGAATCTACATTCACGTCTATGTAACACTGAAAATTCTTGCAATAAATTTAAAAGTTACATTTTTACTGAAATTTCCTTTTATTTTGATCTTTACAATATGACTTCATCTTTATCCTTGCCTCTCACAGAAAGTAACACAAAATGGCTTCAATAATTTGCAGATATTTTTTTCCTCTACAACAAAAGCCGCCGAATAAAAACCCCCTAAAACTTGGTGTTTGGTAATGGATAATTGCCTCTCCAAGAAACAGAAGAACTGTAGATAGTATTAAAGAAAACATGAATTTTCTTCTCTGTAATGATAGGCATTTAATGGTTTTAATTAACAACAAGCTATATTGAGACAGCTTTCAAAAATATATTTATCCCTTGGGCTTTGTTACATACATAGAACAGGTTTTGTAAGGCAAATAAAATCAGCTTGCTCACAAAGCCAATTAGCAGAGAATATACAAACAGCAGATCCACAGATATCATAGTTTATATAAACTATGTACCAGTTGCTAAGTATTCACAAGGAATATAACAATACACTTAGCTAATCTTTGCACAGTCTTCATGCAGAAACTGTGGTAAGCATGAAAAATACTTTTCCATGTTACTGTTTACAAACCTTTTGCTTACAGCCTATTGTCCTGCTTCATTTTTCCCTGCTTCAAATCAACATTCAGGAGAATTTTCAGTTTTTAAAAAAGATACTGGACAATGAGAACTTCTGAGCAATTTTGCACAGTGACAGACAGTGCACATAGGGTATATAAGAAAGATTACAGTAATAAATACTTTTCCCCAGCTCCACAAACTGCCCCAGACTAGCAAAACTCCATCACTAGAAAGGATGTGGTAATTTCAGCAAAGTAGTCAAAGGTAAGAAATACAGCTTGTACTACATGTAATGCTGAAAGGCTCTCCTTTCAGAT
The DNA here is from genome assembly GCA_013398075.1 of Notiomystis cincta. Lineage (NCBI taxonomy): Eukaryota > Metazoa > Chordata > Aves > Passeriformes > Notiomystidae > Notiomystis > Notiomystis cincta. The sequence continues at coordinate 420,725 of VZRX01023118.1, read as the reverse complement.
CCCTTACTGCAGCTTTAAAAATAAACACTGATCTCCAGGAAGCTTTATTAGAGTGCCCTACATCATTTGTTTAGGAGGATTCAATAATTTAGTAGGTTTATGTAATTACTACAGAGCTTATTTAATATTGCACCTGATGCGTTGTTGTTTTCCAAGTCTTGAGAAAAGCTTCTAGAAAGGTCAAAGCTGATCAAATTAGAAAACAAGACATGATTTATGTGTGGTCCAAACTTCTCAGTGGATGGAGAGAAACACTTTGGGCCCATGAAGGACCACAGATAAGCAGCAGAACCTCTGCTGGGGGAAAGGCAGCAGCTCTCTGGGAATGACCCAACAGTCAGACCGCATTTGAAGATCACCCTGCCTTAAAACATCTGAAGATTTATTCCTGCACTCTAAATGGCTCTTGGTCACCACAGGGAAGGTGGTTTTTCAACAATGAACAGCAGAGAATTTGTATGCAGAACTGGGGCTAAAATGGGCAATGCCTCAGGGAAATGTGGATGCAGAAATATGGCAAAGAATTACCACAAACATATCTGAGGAGGCAAAAACCACACACGTTACATTCATTAAATCCCTTTCTTACTGCCTTAACCTGATAGTCTTTCCGTTGCTATGGTGATTGTTATCCAGCCATTTATACATTTAAAGAAAAAATCAGTATTCTCTCTCATGAAATTCAAAGTGTGAGAAATATCTCCTTAATGCAATATAAAGACTATTTCCTCAGTGGACCCATCAGGCATTCATTTTCCTAAGGTCTTCCGAGTCCATTTAAACTTCTCTCTTCCACATATTGTGTGGCAATGAATTTCAAAATATAAGCAGGCAGTCCCTGAAAATGTACTTCTTCTTAGAGGTTGTAAGCTGCCTACTAGTTCATTTTGTTAAGTATCATCTAGGTTTCCATTATGAGAAGAAATGAATAATTGTTCCCATTTCGTCTTTTAATCTCTTTATTTCCTAAGCACCTAGGCACACACCCTCCTTTTTCAGCTTACTGAGCCGAAAAATTGTGGCCTGCATGTCTCTTCATATAGAAGCAATCTGATATCTCTAGTCATCCTTTTTCCTCTTACATCTTTTCTAGTTCTTCCATATATTTTTTTGAAAGGGGAAAAGAAATAAAAATCACAAAACACCCCAACTCAATCCAAATTATAGAGACTGGACAAAAATCAGCCCATGGAAAATTGGAAAACTGACTTAGGAAAGCCAACTTTTGAGTGCATTATTAAGCCTGTATTTTAAAATTATCTTAGAAGAGTTGCCTTAAAAATCTTCAACACTGCATTTCAGCATTAAAATGCAGAAACAGCTGAACAAGGAAAGTAGAAAGCAAATGTCACCAGTAGAAATTGTATATATTTAGATAATATATACTTAGGAAATGGAAAATAAATTCTTACCTACTACATGCACAGTAAGATGTAGAATTATTTAATGTTTCTTGGAAACAAAAAGCTGTTTCATTTATTAGAAAAAAATGGTAACACCCTCCATTGTATTTTTTGGGAACTCTTCCTAAATCCCTTCTCTTGCATAAGCAGAAGGTGGTACATACAAACTAGAAATCTATGAGCTTGTAGTCATTCCCTCTCTTTTCACTAGGTCCACAGCTGAATTTCCAGTATTTCTGTTTCCATAAAGTGCATCAGGTTCTACAAGTGGTCCAGCCAACATGATTTCTTTTGTAACTCACAGAATTGCTGCATAGATCCCAGAATGTCTGAAGGCTACAGACTGCTCACAAATACAATTAATTAAAAGAAACAAAATTAACAGTGTGTTAATAATTACATGGGGTTTTCCACATCTCCATGGCAAAATATTCCCAGCTGCTTTGGAGCAGGCTTGGGATAAGCACTGATGGCTGCAAGGCTCTACAATCTGCTGGCTGCCCATCAACTTGGTAGCTTGTGATACTTGGGTAAAAACTGGCCCATTACTGAACTCTCAGGGCCTGCCTTAGAGGCTGACAGAGCTTCAGTGCAGACTTCAAAGTGCAGCAGCTGCAGGGAGGATGAATGGCTGGGTGACAAATACAATCATCACAGAGCCCAGGAGATGCTATTAAAATGCTGCTTATTAGCACTGCCAAGGTGACAGTTGAGAATCTGTGCTCTGATGGACCTACAAAATTGACACAGTCCAGGACTGGGAAGGAACTCCAATAGGTGAGGTCCTTCCAGAGCTGACAGCTCAGACCATACAAAACTACATCTGCTCATTGCTCAGAAGCAGAAGAAGGCCTCCTACACTGAGGGCTGTCAGGCTGGTACCAGCACAAGTACACAATCATTTTTAGAATTACAGGAAGAGAAAAAAATCTCACTGTTTCTCATCCAAAACATATTAAAAAGCCTGAAGGCCTGAAGGCTAGAAAGATGGTTTGGGTACTCAGGTCACAGACCCTGCATCCCAAGAGTGACAAGATGCAACTCTTCAGGAGGTCCTTCAAAATGCATGTTAGAGACAGCTCCCCCAGGGAGTGGCTTTTCCTTCACCCTGCTGAGTAACACAGGCTAAATCTAAGATCATAAATGAATTAGCTAAAATGTACTCCTGTAAAAATATACCCCTTCCCACATTCACCTAGGGCTGTCATAAAAATGGCATTTCTCATCTCTCCTTTAGGAAACACACAGCTGTCATTATATATAAATATATATGATATGCATGATATATGTAGACAGATATATATGTATATATGTACGCATAAAGAAGCCTGTGCAGTTACCCCTCATAAGAATCTGGCTGAGTTTAAATTGCCTTTCAGTACTAAATGTCACAGTCACTATAGAGAGCTGCAATTTAAAAAATCTTACAGGACTGAAAATATTTTTCTCAATACTCCTAACTAGTTTTCATAGTTTTTTTTAACCTAGTTACTTGTTCTCTGGGATGCTTCTGTCTCCTTATGCCACATCTCCTGGTCTTGAATTGGTATTGCATCAGTTAGGAGAAAGGATATCAGATCTCTCAAAAGCAGGAATTGGCTGTTAATGAGAGCGAATCTCATGTTAATGACGTTCATCAGGACTTCGGTCTGTATTAGTCTGGCAACATTACAGAGGCTGCATGTGCACACAGAAAATCAAAGTGAACCAAGGCTTATTTGTATAATGGGCTGCATACTAACATGTCAGAACCTTTTGGTTAAGGAGTCTCACAAGACTAAGAGACCAGCAGTCACATCAAACAATGACAGCCACCAGCACATCACCCCGATCTGCCTAAGAGCCCACCATATCAACACAGATTTCTTCAGAGGCACGGTAAAGGTCACTTGGTGGATGCTGGACAAAGTGCTGACACCACAGCTCACGCACGATTTCACATTCAATATTCTTCAATAAAATAAACTGACACTCTTCCCATCTCTGGCAGATACAGCTTAGGATCTGATAATCATTTCAATGATGGTGTAAATTACTACAGCAGACTTGCTATTAACATGTTCCAGGCTATCACACTGTTAAGCCAAATAGATGTAAGAAGGCTAATACAGACTCATATTTTGACCAGATTTCCAATGTAACAAAGCAGTTGCATATGAAAGAAATAAGGTAAAAAGGGAAAAAAGAAGGTGTATTAAACTGGCTTTCTTGGTCTTCACAGATTTTCTAGGTTTAGCTTTTTCCACTGAAGTACAAAGCTAAATTGAAGCCTGCTGTGAATACATTCAGAAACTTCAACAGATCTGCACTCATTTTGTTTGTGCTGACCTGTGGTCCTAATCCTTTCTGTTGCTTTATAATAAACACCTTCTATGTTGCAACACAAACCAAAGGCATCTACCTCTCACTGCCACCATTCCTGCTTCATAATTCCTGATATCCATGCTCTAGATCTTGTTAGTTTTCTCCCAGGATACCTGCCCTAACATAACATGAGCATGAAACTTCTCGGGTTTACTGCACACCATGCCATTCCAGCTGTGGAACTGCTCCCCAAAACACTGGCACTCATTTAATTTGTTTATTTATGACTTACACAACTTGTGTCATTGCCAAGAAAAGATTCTGGCTAAGCATCTTAACCTCACTAAATTTGGACCAGTTCTGTTAAGGCTGTCATCTGGGTGGCTCCCTCAATTTAGGGAGCATTTTAGACTCCAGCCTGCCACCAGAGTGGAACTGGAAACAGGAGCAGTGCTTCATTTTATAGTTCAAGGGGCAATGATATTTCCATAACTAGTCCAAATCCAACATGAAGATGGATGGAAAAGTGAGGAGAGGAGGCTGAAATAGGGAAGTAGGAGCCTTATCAGCATATGATATATTGATATGATATACGCAGTTCCTGCAGCTGAAATATCAGAATGAGCAACAGTTGCTCTTCCACTACTGTAACAATTTGATTATTCCTGGTTTCACCACAACAGTCATACTGGAATTGATTTAAGTACATTAATGCCACTGGAAATCATAAGGGCTTTTGACAGAACCTATAGAATGGGAAGAGTTCATATATTCCATTATGCTGATGATGTTGAAAAGCAAAGTGTGCCAGCCGGAACCCACCCCATACAACCCCAAACCTTTAATTAAGAAAGCCTGATATTAAGTTGTACTCAATTACAACATCTGTAATTTGCCAGTGTGCTCCCAGAGCTAGTCCATATGCTTGTGAGGCACCTTTTCAAACCCTCTTTTGGGCACACTATGACTATCATACAATGCACTTGTATTATAATTAAATTTAGTATAATTACTTTACAGAGTGATCAGTGACAGTCTATTGTTCAGGAAGAATTAATCCTTTGAGCCTTCCAACATCATTTTAGTTCCTGGTTCTAAATGAGATTGCAAAGAATGTAATTTATAATAACCAAAATCCCCAATGCATACTTGAATATAGCCCTCCTTTGTTACAGCAGCTCACCAGTAAAACGCTTCCGAGCCAGAGCACTCCTGGTGCAATGATTTCCCTACGCTGCACAGGACCACTCAAACTGAGAAGAAGGCAAGCAGGAATGCTTAACTGATCACTTTGATGCCTTCTCTTTCTGCCTCCTTCCCAAAACATGGGTGCTCTAGAACCCTTTCAGAACCAATTCCACTGCTAAAATACAATCCTCCCCCCAGGAGAATGCTTGTCTTTCCAGAAGTAGCCCAAAAAATCCTCTCATCTGAAACATCACACTAATTCATGGATGTATTTAAAGGAGGTGTGATGATTGGACTTGAGAAGAAGCTGGGACTGTTACCATATGAGAACCAGGAAGTTTGATTTCCTCCTGAAATAAGATGCTTTTCCACGAGAGAAATCTAAGTCGGGCAGTGTCAAAACATTTTGTTTAGACATTTTTAATTCAACTAAAATGTTTTGACAAAGTGGAATCCTTGGAAAAAATCCTTTGTCGATTTCATCCATTCCAGTATTGAAACCTACTGCCCTGTTTTGTATCCATTGCAATCCTAGTTCTCCATTTCTTTCTCGGTACTTGTTAAGTATATTGCATATCCCACTAAATAAATTGGTCCAGTTGCACTCCAGTCCCTCAGGACCACCGTGCACAGGAAATATATGAGAGAATCTGACCCACAATACAAGGCAGAAGATATTAAAACAGGTCAACATTATGGGGTTTTTTAAATTATCTTGTCAAAATTAAACCCTTCATGCTAGTTAAAAAATTCTAAATTTCAATTTAATGTCTTTTTACCAAAATAAAAGCTTTTCTTGTGCAACTTTATCCACCAGAATATGATTTCAGTGAAAAGCTGCCAACTGTAGCTATCACTACAGATGATTTTCTCGATGTGATTTTTTCTAAACACTGTGTTAAAAAGCTCTCTTTCAGTCTAGTTGACTAATTAAGTTTTCTCAGCTATCAAGGCTCAGTCCTTTTTGCTGCCAGCAAGGTTTGTTTGTGCAATCGAGGATGCTGGCCACAGATCCTCTGGAGGTGACATTCCAGGAAAACATCACTGTTAGGATGATCAGCACTCAGTAATATGTGATATTGAAACTGAATCAAAAGACATGGCAGAACACATTTTGGGCAAAGTCTGAGAAAATCTGCGTATTTCACACTTCTGCCACCTAACAGATAGAACAAAAATTTGCTCAGAAAGCATATAAATTCTTTTTTTATTGGCTCAAGTAATTCAGCAAAGTAAGAGAGAATCAAATCACTGGCAGTTGTTCTGCTCATGCCTCGTGTACAAGGTTAGCTGCTTTATGAGTTAGTTTGTAACACCAACTGCACATCACCAGCAAGTGAGAGTAAAAGCTTTGGAGTCTCCAAATGCCTTGTATGATTACAAGGCCATCATATCTCTAATTTTAAAGAGCTAAGTCAAAAAGCTCTTATAATTATCTTCCTTTATTTCTGCATGGAGCTATGAAGGGAAATATTTGTTGGAAAACATAAGGAGTATCAAATGCATTTTCTGGGAGAAATAGGAGTTTTTAGGTACTGGCACTCAAAACATGATTGCTCAGAGTTCAGCTTACCTTCTTTTCTGTGGCAAAGTATAGGATAATGAAGAGAAGGACATGAGCAAAGTTACAGGAGGACACAGAAGTGCCAGTGGTAGCTGACTTAGTGGCAATGTCTGCAGGTCCTATCTGCCTTCTTGCTGAACTTACACAGTAATATAATTGAGTTTATCAACTTCCCCCTCCATAAAGATCTGGCCACTGCTATCCATACATCAGAAAAAGCTCTAATACACAAGAATAAATGCAGAGAATGCAAAAAAAAAAGTGGAACCTTCAGCTGGAACAAAAGCCACCAATTCTGCAGGTTAAATCTCAGTTGCACATTATGTACCTTCCTCTTGCAGGTTCCCTGTTAGCTCTCCATGATAATTTTAAAGTTTCATATTAAAATATTAATTTCGAGTATTCTTCATAATCTAATCATTCACTGTGTAAAATTTCAACTAAATTTTTATCTATGAAATAACACCAGAGGCCTTCTTTTAAGACAGTGCAGTTCACTAGACTTGGGTAACTTCCCATAAGTGAGGATCAAGTATTCTTCATCAAGAGAATTGACCATAAGACAAGTTTCCCAAATGAGGAGTAAAATAAAATAAACACATATTTTAAAATATCCCCCACAAAACTACAAACAAATCACTTCCTTTGAAAAGTACACTGACAAATTTAATACTAATTTACTATGGAAACAACACTGAAAATGACACAGCTTGTAAAGGGAAACCAGCTAGAAAAGAAAGGTGACAGGAGGTTTGTGGGGACCTGACACACCAGATGATACTGTGTAATGGATGGACATAAAAGAGAGAACATGAATGTTTGTATGGACAGAGTTCAAATCCCACAGAGCAGTGGCACAGAGAGTTGAGGAGAAGAGGAGGAATACCCAGGAAAAAATGAGGAAGAAGGGCAGGAGGTGGAAGGAGGATGGAGAGGGGGAGGCACAAGGAGAGGCTCTAAGAGCTGGGCAGACAGAATGCCACAGCACAGAGGAGATGGCAGACAAGCAGGGACATGCAGCTTGTTTTCCTTGATTGCAGTCAGCAGAAGCATCACTTATTGCTGCTGCACCTGACAGGCTGACCAGCTTAGCAGCCAAATAGCATCCTATAGAAAGAGGGGAATATTTGTGTGTTCCTCCCAGAACACCCTCTGGATGTCATGGCAAAATGTTATTATTTGTGTCTCTGATGTGATATCTAATAAAGACATCTTCAAGGTTCTTCCTTCTACCATTATGCAGACACCATTAGGTCACAACTTCAAATGACTTAGTAAAGATGCTGTATTTTAACATAAAAAATTCTCTACAGCAAGTAAGCAGAGCTCCAAAATAAAAAAATATCAAGCATTAACATCTGCAAGTAGGTCTATGATTTTTATTAGACATTATCAGTTCACTACTGCAGAATAAATATTCAAAGGAAAACTGCAGACACGTCACAATTATACTACTTCTGTTCATTTTCTCCCTTTTCCTGACAAATTGGAGATGTTAGTTTTGAAAATGTCTATCTTATGAACTAAACAGTAGCACTGATGTTATAATTTAATCCACGGTACAATAAACAAGCTCAGTAAATTCTCCTGTATTTAACAGTATTATCTTTTGATATCAAGAAATGCTAATACATGGTAAAGAGAACTTGCAAGAGAATTGCATTGTAGATTGACACAGCCATTGCATTCTCTCCAGATTTTCTCTGTGGGCTGGAATTTAAGCATTACCAGCCATCTGCCCTTGGAGGCAAGCACGAGGCTCTCACTGGAGTCAGCAAGAACTGGCGGTGTTAACAATGGGCAAAGTTTCAGTCCCAATTCAGCAAAGAAATTAAACATGCCAACAGTCACTCTGAATTTTTTGGTTAGACTCGAGTTAAAGGCTTTGCTGAATCAGGACCCCTTCCTCCAAGTGTTAAACATCATAACAAATAAATATCATTATTAGCCTTTTTCATAAGCTGCCTAGATAGTTCCTCTGGTGTTCAGAGAAATCTGACAAGAGCAAAACCCACAAAATAAACCTTGGTTTGGGTAGTCAGAATCTTATGAGCAATATAAAATCAATTGGATAAAAAAACCCCCAGCCCTCACTTTGAATTTGGTATGCTCTGCTTTCTATGCTTACTGCCTGTGAGCATGACTGAGGTAAAATGTGCACACAGGAGGCCTAAAATAAAGCCAGATCAGAATTCTAGAATTCTTCAACCCCCCCACAGCCTTGAGTTCACCACAAGATGGTAAGACAGACAAATCCCACCACTCCAAGTTTTTCAGAGGGAACATAATGTGCTTAAGAAAATGAAATATTTTAGTAGAACACTGATATTCTCCTACTTAACCCCCATTTATTAGCACAATGCCAAAAGGAACATAAAATTTGATGAACATAAGCAGTTAATATAGCAGTCCTGTTTACAATAATTGCATTGTATTTACTGCATCCACATAAATGCACTTGCTAGGTTTTTAGCAGGAGCATAAGTGGGTTTTGCAGTCTTTGTATGAATTTCATGGCGTTGTGGAAATAAAACTAGCAGTGCCTAAGCTAATTTAAAGCTAGGTTAGATATGGTTAGGTGAACTGTTATTACACAGACTGCAGAGCAAATAGAGGCTGTAATTCTACTGGGAAAATATTCCAGGCAAGATCCTTAATTGGCAAAATCTGATCAATATCCCTTGACTGCTCTTCCACGACTGTACAGAAACTGAGGCTCCAACTCACTCCTTAGCAGTGACATCTTTGCTAAGTACTCCTCGTGGTTTTCTGTATGTGCTAACAGGAACATTTCAGGAACTGGCTCTGAAATTATTGCTACAATATTCTGGGCATCGATGTCATAGATTAGATTACCAAACTATCATAGTGAAATCTCTCTGAAACTGGTGTCTTAGAGATTAATTATCTTATTTACNTTTTTTTTTTTTTTGAAAGCTTTTTTATTGGCCTCATTTGGTCATTCTTAAATTACCACTAATACAAGTGAACAGCAAACCAATCTCTCCACACCTCCTACAGTACAGTAGGAGCCTTAAATTGTTTTAATGTAATGAAAGTTGTCAATATGACATTCCAGTTATAGGAAAAGGACAGTTTGGAACTATAGCACAAAATAAAGCTACATTTAACTTTACAGATCTAGAGACTTTTCCAAAGATATCTATATGAAAGGAAAAGGAATTTTTACAAATACAGGCTTAAATGTAATGTTTACCCAGCTCAGCATATTGCTCAAGACATACCATAGGCTCAGAGGAAAATAAGAATATTAGTGGTCTTTCTTCTTTTCCATTCTACACTGATCTCAATTCTCCCCTCAATTCATTAAAAGACGTTAAGTACAGAAAAAGCATCCAAACATCTGACAGTGCTGCCCTCTACACCAGCAGAAATATGACAAGGTTAATCATCTGGTTTAAAGGAGTCTGGCTTCCCCTTGCAGGAGATTGCTGCTACCAGTTTTCTTGTGGAATACAGTCAATAATGCCTTCTAATCTCTAATAACAGACACGGGACAAACATTCTATTACAACCTAAATAAATAAGACAAACTTTAATTTTAGACCTGCCTATCAAAAGGCTATTCCAGTAATTATTACTGCTATGTTTGGCACCTTTTTTTTCCTTTACTATGTTATTATTTTTTAGATACTGCTTCAATTAACTGTCATTATGGTTACAAACAATGAAATGAAATTGTATTTTGAGATGAAAATACATTTGCCACTTACCCTCTGTTTCCTAACTTTAATTTTTTCCAACTCTGTTCTCCTCTTTTCAGACACTTCTGTATCTCCCCCCACACTGCTCTCTCCTTATTCCCCAAGTCAATTTATGGGGACCTTGTTCTCACCAACAGGGAAGGGCTGGTAGGGAATGTGAAGCTCCAGGGCAGTCTTGGCTGGAGTGAACATGACATGGTGAAATGTTGAAGTGTTAGGACAGTGAAAAGGGTGCACAGCAAGCTCACTACCTACCCCAGACTTGAGGAGAGCAGACTTTGGCCTCTTCAGGGATCTGCTTGGTAGAGAACCATGGGGGAAGGTCCTGGAGGGAAGAGGGATCCAGGAAAGTTGGTCTGTATTCAAGGATCACCTCCTCCAAGCTCAGGAGTGATGCATCCAAAAAGGAGGAAGCCGGGCAAAAACACCAGCAGGCCTGCATGGATGAACAAGGAGCTCCTGGACAAACTCAAACACTAAAAGGAAGCCCATAGAGGGGTGGAGGCAAGGACAGGAAGCCTGGGAGGGATACAGAGAAGTTGTCTGGGCAGCCAGGATCAGGCTAGAAAAGCTGAATCCCTGACAGAATTAAGTCTCATCAGGGACATCCACTTCTGTTGCGCTGCTGTAGTCAAATAAGTCGTTTCTGACTTTCTGAACAGTCACATATAAATTGTGTATCACCACCTGACCTCTATAAGTGTCACAAAGCAAGACATTCAGGGCAGATATAACACACAAAAAAATAACCATAGCCCAAAATACATAAAACAATCAGAATTTTCAAAGATGATATAAAACACCACCAAGGTAATGCACTAGCTGCATTTTGATATTAAATATGTGTTCTGCAACATGAAATTAAGACATATATCAAGTCTAGGGGAAGAAGTCAGCAAGCTCATATTTTGTTTCCACTATTTATGTACAGATATTAGGCACTGACACTAGTCACTATTGTGTTTCAGATTGTTCTGTCACAATGAAAAGGAAAAAAGTGAACTGAAGCGATTACAAAATTCTGGATTAACAATAAAAATGTCAACAACATTTCTGGTAAAATCAAGCTCCAAGTCTTTCCAGTCTCACACTAGGACAAATACCTGTTTTTGAAACAAGGTGTTCTATTTAGTAAGGTGAAAAATATCAGATAAATAAATGCATTTGGATATTAATGCTTCTAGGTTTGAACCTGATTCTGAGCTGAAAAATAGAAATTACTAACAAGGTAAATCAGAGGCACCTGAAACCCAAAACATTGGGCTTTTTCCCCATGATGTAGAACAGCTGTGAAAGACAATTCCATTACCAGATTTTGGAGATGTTAAACTTGATTTTAAGACCAGAAGAGGTCACTATGATGACTCCATTTTGGATTCCTGTACTACAAGGTTTGAAGATAAACACTCAGGCCTGGAGTCCCTATTAAAATAATAGCATCTCTGAGACATCTAACTGTGACCTGATAAGTGAACTCATGGAAATTGCATATCTCTAAACAGGTTATTCTACCATTTGTTTTCCTCATGTACAAAAACATGCACTTTGCTCCTCTTTGAAAACAGAGAGAAAGACACACAAATTTGGAAGTGCCCACTGCTCTGCAGTCTTTGTCCAGTATGAATTCTAGAATACAGAATAATTATTATGGCTGTGGTGTTGATAACACTGATCAAACTACCCTGAGCATTAACAAAACACTGCATTTTTTGGTTGTGAAACTGACCCCATGACATCTTTTCACTGCCATTGAAGTAAAAGGTGACAAGAGAACAGCAGTGAGAGAACACAGATCCTTTGATTTTAACCACAAATCTTCCAACAGCACAAATGGCACCTATTGTTGTGTAATGAAAGAAACTCTTTTATTAATAACTTCACTCTTTTCATCTTCAACCTACTAATTTTCAACATGTTTCCTAAGAATTTATTTCTCCTTTATTACAGTTCTTGACTCAACCCAAAGTTAGTATCTTGTTTCAAAGATGCTGGATCATTCTACCTCATACTGGCAGAAAGCTTTTAAATAATCATGAATTCAGTATTACATCTACTGTGCTATTAGCATGGAAAAATCTTACTGTTCAAGAATATTTCCTCTGGGTCATAATTATAATAAGAACAGATTCCTGAGGGCATATTCTAACAAAGTATTGAAGTTGAAAGATTGTTTAAAACCTTATTGAGGTAGATGTCTACCATTTTATTTCAAAAAACAACATCAGAGGTTTATAACACAGCTGAAATTTTTAATGTTTTTATTTTTTTCTTGTTCTGAAGAAAAAAGAACCACATGCAATTGAGAGTTTCATCAGTTAGAATAATCACTGTAGTATGGAGATTTTCATCCTAAAGGGCCCTTCATTTTTTTGCACATGTATTCAATAATTTTTGCAGTGAAAAGTAACTACTACTTCACAATGTCAACAGTTTGAGACATGACAGGTAAATCATTTCAAAGTACACAACAGCTGGAGAAGGGGAAAGCCAAGGGAGTTTTCAGAAGGATGGGAACCAGCAGCTTATATTTATCTCAACAGAAGTCAGTTTGCATCACATATTAACCAACAGAGCTAAGAATCTGCTTCAAACTCAGAAACAAAACAATTGAGAATAAACTTCAAGAAACTATCTAGGCACAAATGGGCTAATGTTCACTGGAATACAAGCAAGAAATTAAAGATATTATGGCCAATATTACACAGCTAAAGGAAACACGAGTCAGGCTGGGAAAGGGGCAGAGGCAGACTGTGATCAGATCCAGGTCAATCTGCACTTCATTCACTGGATTTTGGCCACCTTAAAGGCACATTAATTGTCACAAGAAGCTAGGCAGCTGCTCTCCCCTGATGTCCTCTCTCCCCTACCTCATATTCTCCAGACATATCCCTTAAACCACACATTAAAAACCAACCTCCACTACTGATGCAGTTAGAAGCATTTTTGTAAATAAGGAAGTTTCTATATACTTGTATCCTGGTCCCCTATATTTAATTAATCACTTTGATTATATAAGTGGGTTCCTCAATTTAGTCTATGGTTCAATATAAGTCACTATCTTCCAAATACTTCTATTAAGAGAATTAGAAATTATCTAGCTGGGAGATATTCAGGTAGAGCACATCTTCTGTCATAGCAAATAAACAGGTTTGAGTTCTTTTAAGCAGATTACTAGAAAACAGTAAGAGAAATTATTTATAAAAAGCAATGAAATGATACAGAGTGAAGTAATACCACATTTGGAGGAAGAAGGAATTTAAAAATCCATTCAAAACCCATTTCTGAGGCAGCTTCATTTTCTACTAAGGAAAAATAAAGATCTGCAGATGTACAAAGGTCTTCATACGAAGGTAACTTCAGGGAGACCGTATTTCTATGAAGACAAAAGGCAGCAGTAGGAAGAAAGACATCAAAGTCCAGCTAGCTAGAATTCAATATTTTAGTCTTTGCAAAAGAAAAATTAAAAGGAAAAATAAGTTTGTGCCTTTTCTCTCAGATAATTAAAAGAAATGCCAAGTGAGAGTAAGTTTTAATAAAGGAGACTTTATAAATTAGAATTAGAGACACATTCATGAATAGAAAATATCTAGTTTTAATAAACTCTCAGCTGATGCATATATATGCCTGGTAATGATGCACAGCCAATCAAAGGTGTTGGGAACAGCTGCAAAGAGAAGCACCAGGCAGAGAAAAACAAGCTGAAGGACTTCTGTATGTTTTGTTTGTTTATCTGGATGACCTGACATGTGCTGCCTCTATGAAAACAGAGCTCCCACTTGCACTGGTTGTACTCACTACCTGCCAGTTACAGGGGAAGGAAGTATTGCTTGTTATTGGTGAAACTGGGGTAAAATTTAGTTAGGATTTTACATAAAAGCTTTATCTTTACATGAAAGAAGTGAATGTATGTATATATACACATACCAAAATAATTCCCTATATGGAATTAGTTCCTGCAACTGAAAATCTCATAGATTAAATCGATGGCCAAAACATTTCTTAGCTTGCTGAAAATGATGAAAGAAGTTGACCTAGAGATGAACTATCTCTAAAGTCTATGAAAAAAATCTATTATTTTTAAAAATGCCATGTGATTTAAATAAACATTTGCAGATGTGTTAAAATACCCTGCATTTTCTTTATATCCAAATTGGCTCTATTTTTCTTTCTAAACTGTTACCAGACAACCTGTGGCAATTTTTTTTGGCATTGCCCAAAAATACTCATTACTGATAGGTGATACAGGAAGGTAAGGATTTCCTGTACTGCAGGCAGCTGAAGCATCCCAAATATCCCCAGCACTGCAGTTTTCTACACTCCCTGAGCACACATGAGGCTGCTCTCCCTGTGGAGTGCTCCGGGTGTGCTGCCCTGATGGGAGCTCAGATCCTCTGCTGAGGCAAGGGTGAGAGCTGAGCCCTGGGTGTGCTCCAGCCAGGCAGCTGGGCCAGCCCAGAGAACTGGGAGGGACATTGCAGGGCTGTCTGCAAAACATTATGCAGAGATAATACAGGAAAACTCTTCCTCACAGCAATATTAAGTTCTATAATATAATGTACAGTCTGGAAAGCGTAGATGTATTTCTAGCTTGTAATCAGCTAAAGGAAGCACTGATATTGTCTGTCAGGTTTATTGATGACTAGTATCCATAAATTCTTTCTGGTTTTCTCATATCCCTGCATTTCCACTGGGCACGTCTTGTTTCTCAACATTGTATTTTTGACAGCATTAGTCAGCACACCAAAGCAAAATAATGAATCTCACTGCTGTGCTTTTTCCATCTTAAAAATGTGTCCACATAAAGCCTTCAAAATGCTCCCAGAAGAATTGCTTTTTGTTGAGTTGTATTTTTTTAAGCAACTGACACAAAAATCAGATTCTAATATGCTACAGAGAAAATTAAGAGACAGTGAAATCTATAGATGCAGTATACATCTATAGGATTTTGCATGTTTTATAGTCTTGCCCAAAATTTAAAGATTCAGCATGTTTATGCAAATGGCTAACAGCAACAAAAATAGGGAGACCATTTGGATTTACAATTGAGCACATTGTGACATAAAAAAGTCTGAGACAGCCAAGACCAGACATCCTTCAGTACAAATCCATCAGGAAGGCAACAGAACTAGTCCTGAAGTGGATTTCAGCAGAGATGCTGTCAATCAAACCAGTATTTAAATCAACAGACTTTGTCAGCTTGCTTAAGTTGCAGGCCAACTGGAGGTCCCTTCCTCATGAATCACTGCATCCCCAGGTTTCTGGGATTGCTCAAATTAGCTGCCTGTGCTCCTGGTGCACTTCCCCACAGAGCACTGTGCTGCTGCCTGGCTCTGGGGCAGAACTGACCTCAGTGGTGACACTGACAGGAGCCGAGGGATTGGCCTGGAGTTGTGCCAGGGGAAGCTGAGGCTGGATATTAGAAAAAGGTTCTTCACCCAGAGGGTGGCTGGGCACTGAACAGGCTCCCCAAGGCAGTGGGCACAGCTCCAAGAAGTGTTTGGACAATGCTCTCAGGCCCTTGGTGTGATCTTAGGGCTGGTCATGGGCAGGGCCAGGAGTTGGACTTGATGATCCTTGTAGGTCCTTTCCAACTCAGCTGATTCTGTGATTCTGTGATTTTGAGATGCCTACAGAAAGGTAAAGAAATTCTGGAACTAAGATGGATTAAACTAACAGCCATCCCAATTTCTATCCTGGAAGACATTGTTAATGCTTATTTTTGGTGACAAGAAGCATGGAGAAAAGGGAAGGATTTGAAGCAATGACGGGGGCAGGATCATGGCTGTGCACAAGCACACAAATGGCTTTGGGTTTAAGGTGTGCTTAATTCTAATGGAAAAGGAGGAGAAAAATCTCATCCTTTGCTCATTGATCTGGAGCAGCATTAATCCACACACTGGCTTTGCAGACTGGACTAATACCTACTGAAGAAAGCCAGAGCCTGAGAAGGGAGTTGTTCTAGAGTAGTGTTTCAAAATCAGAATTAAACCAGCTCATTTTAACTAGAAGGTCAAGCTCTACAGAGCCTTGCTGCTAGTCTGATCCAAAAAGTCAATGTTGGGAAATACCCACAATATTATGAATTCAGAATAGACAGCATTTCTGAAATAATTAAAGCCAGAGAAGCAGTAGGTACACTGATGTGCCTATTTTATACCACCCAGGTCTAGAAAGTTAATTCAGCTACAGGAAAGGATACTTAATCTTTGCTGCAGCCTGACTAACAGCTGTGGAGCAATGAGGATTATTAATGTGGGCAGGCTGAGCTGGGAGACACAGGAGGGAAGGAAGCTGAAGAGATCCTTGCTGTTCCAATTCTTCTCATCCTTCTAGGAGATCCTGCTAACTCTGTTTCTTTGCCAAAAAAAAAGGCATCTTATCTTCAAAATCCGGTATCAATACTCAAAAGTCCCACCATAAATCCTCCTGTACAGAGGCACAAGCAAAATGAGCACAGGTTCTTAAGGAGTATTTTGCTCAAAGTCTGTGAGAATAGTGGAAGATAATCTGGCAGGCAGCAGGAGCAGTGGGCAGGTGAAGATCCTCTCTGAAGTGCTGTATACTATGAAGAACAGGCTGTACTGATGTATTTTAAGCAAGAAAATTTGTGTCCTGATAGTATTAGGATCCAGCTCTGGGGTCCTCAACATAAAACATGGATGTGGACCTGCTGCAGAGCAGCTGTTATAGGAAGACAAGGTGGAGAGAGCTGAGGTTATCCAGCCTAGACAAGAGAAGACTCCAAAGAGACCTTATAGCACCTTCCACTACCTACAGGTGGCTACAAGAAAGCTCAAGAGGGACTTTTTACCCTCATGGAATGACAGGACAAAGAGGAATGATCCCTTCCAATCCAAGCTATTCTGTGCTTGTTTAAGAAGCTCACTAGCTCTGCAGTAACATTTTCTTGTGGACTTGAAAAATCATAATAAATTATACTAAACAACTAATTGTATTACAATAATCATTCTAAAGCCAAAACTACTTACTGCCTTAAAATTTTGATTAGTTCTGGAAAATGCCCTTCTAGGGTAATCTGAGCTCCTTTCTTTATGAAATCTGACTCTCACCAAAAAAGAAAAGAATATAATAACAAAAGGCCATCCAAACCATATTTCCCATTTGGTCTTGTCTACTGGCTATAAATTGATAAATTTTGCACAATAAATTGACTATTTTGCACTGAAACTTGGGAATGGAAGAAATAGAAAAGGTGCGTGGTATGCGGATAATTAAAAAGATTCAACAGGAGTCATCATGGATAAAGTGTGATGATGGTGTTAAGTCCTGCCTGACACAGTAGAACTGATAATAAAGTCTTGTAATACCACCCATAGGAAAAATATACAGAAGCCCACTACATAAAGAATGAAAATATATGAAAATTTCTCCCTTTCTTCTTCTGAGATTTTACACTAAGCATTTTACATTTTCTCCTTACTTTTTTAAATAAATCAAACCATTTTTTAATAAATCATAATTAGCTATAGATCTTTGAACAAGTCACCTGTCCTTCAAAACAGAAACAGGAAGGAAACATAGGGATTTGGGGAATGGATGGAATCTATTTAATCTCTCAGTTCGAGTATGACAATATGCTGAGTTCTATTAAAAGGTTGTGATTGAGCACTAGAGGAAGGTACCAATCCTGCAGAGCCAGACTGCACACAGAGTCACCCTGGATTTCCTGCCAAAATGGGGGGCATTGTGGCTTCTCTCCTCAACAGAGAGAAGTTTATGGGGCACAGGACACAATACACAAGTGAGAACCATCAGCTGGGTCTGAAACTGGGGAGTGCATGAGAGGAAGAGAAGCAAACTCAGAGAGCAAGCCTCTGACATAAGAAACTCTTCTTGAGATCCCAACAAGACTAGACATTTTGTTTTAGTTAAGAAAGGAACCAAAATGTGCTGTAACAAGTGGCACACTAGAGCAGCAGAGTCTGTGGGCTGTACCCTAGATTCAGGTTCATTTTTTCATTTTAAGCCAGCTCAGCCAGCAAATCTGTGTTATTCACTTCACTGGTTACTGTGTTCCTATTTGTGTTCAGAACAAGAAGGAAGCCCTGAATGCTGAATGGTCTTTTAGTGAGGCTATCGAGGAACAGTCCTCCACTGAACACTCAGAAACCAATCAGAGTTAATGAAAAATAACAACAAAATCTCAGTGCACTTCCCTCAAGCTCATAAAGTAAATGTTTTGTGCTCTCTTTTGCCCTCTCTTACTCTAGAAAGAAAACCCAAAAGCCATGGAGTAATAACACTTGTTTCTCTAGTGCAATTACCTCTTAGTATTACTGAGAAGGTCTGGAAAGCCTACTGTGAAATACTTCACTCCCTATTATTTTAAAATTTAGGAGGAAAGAAAGAAAAAAGCAGACACAGCTTCAGATTCTAATCCAGAAGGGAGCTGCTTTCTTCACAAGTCTGAGCCGTGAGCAGCACTGTTTGCTAGACCTACCCTGAAAGTCACAGCCAACACCTGATCCAGAGAAATGTACATCCCTATCTTGGCAAACATCCTGGAGAAGAACCAATACTGAATGGTCTCCAAACTTAGATTATGACAGCATTTTCCTGTCAGAATGGCAAAACTGCAGTAGCAGATTTCTGAACACACAGCCACATGGTTCATATATTACACAATAATGATACATTTAATTACCTGGACATCTCTTGGTATAACAAAACCACAGCCTCCAGGTGATGGTGAAATGTAAATAGCTACAGTGGCCTTGCAGCTTGGTATTGAACACCATCTTGAATGAGAGCAGGAGCTCAGTTTAGATTAAATACAGCTCAGACAGCAATCTTGCAAAGCAAACTTGTGCCTTACTGTATTATTAAGCTTATGGCAAAATAAATTGCACATAAAGCCTTATGAAAAATATAGATGGTGCTAGAACTACTCAAATTGAAATGTTCTCATACAATTAAATATCACCCACGCTCCTAGTTACTAAATATTAGCTTTCTTTCTTCCATGTAAGCAATTGCTGATTGTTGTGCTTTTCTAGGACTCCTTTCTGGTAAGGCTCCAGGAACTAAAAGCATCAGTACCTTTAGTCACCTCCCTGGTCAACCACAGTATTTGGAAAGCTTTGTAAAAGTATTTTTGGATTTTTCCAGTGTCATGTACATTTAGATTACAATCCTTACTTAAAAACAACCCAGACAAATACCCAAGAACTGATATCAGCCAGGTATCACCCCTAGATTGTGCTATTTCAACTACTTTAAAACATTAAAACTCAGAGCATTGTAACAAAATATTACCAATGCATAAAACTTGAAAAATGTAAAACTTTACAACAGACAATGCAGGGAGATATTGTGGTCAACCTGCTAAAACCAGCAGTTCCCTTGACAGGCTGGGGGAATCACCAGCCCCTTAGCCACATAAAAGTGCCACTGCCACCTCCACGGCATCCCAGAACAAAGGGCATCTAGGAGAAAGAATTTGTCTCTCCATTGTTTTTTCCCAAGTCCTGTGGTGGTGGGAGAAAGGGCAGGACCAGAACAGAGCACAAGAATTTCAGACACAGTGAGAACAAGTGCAAGTGTTGTCCTAAGTAAAGCACATCCTTTTGGGACTTTTTGGTGGTATTCCAGGTGAGAGGAAGTTACTGCCATAGGCAAGCAAGCTCTCTTTCTTCTCATTCTGCTCATATTCAGAGAAACTGATCTTGGCAAGTACATTAGAAGTAAATAATTGGTGTCACATTTAACTGGTTTTACACTGTTTCTTTTCCTAAAACAAAGCCTATATCTGGCTTCCTACTCTGGTCAATACTGAACAGCAGGATATTTTCCTAACTCCTACACAGCATACAGCAGAGAATCCATGGTTTATTTGTTGTTTTTCCTTTACTTCTCATCACATTTGGTTTCCAACAATGCCAAATATTCTCAAGTTCCACATGCCTCATCAGTAAAGTCTGTGGGAATTTGCAATTTACCTATCATAGGAAAGATACTGTTTTGAGTTAAGTAGATGTTTGTGCACCACACTCATTAACATATTAAAACCAGAGCCATACTACGGCATATCCAGAAAGATTATTCCATTTTAGTTAATATGTCAGTCTGTCTTCATTCCAGTAAAATGATGTTGTCTCAAAATGGAAAACAAATTTTATTACATGTCATCTGTGCATTTTACCCAAATACATACACTCATCCACTCCCACTGCAAGAGGTATTGTGGCACTGGATCAGGCGTATTTTGGAATTCTTTCCTTGACACAGGCTCACATTGATTATAGATTGCGCCTATTTTAAGGTAAAACTCAGTGTTTCCTTGGTAGTTTGAAAACAGAAAGTCCTCCATTTAAAGGCAGTTCTGTGAGGAGCTGGAACAGCAGCAGGCAATCTCTGCCAAGTACTGCAATTGCAGTGAATTAGCCAATGAAGACAAAGAAGCTTAAGCAGAACTCAGATGCCCTTTTGAAAGTATCTTTCCAAAAAGGTAAACTGAGTAATTAGGATTATTCTTTTTTTAAGACTAATGAAATTATGGAACCAAGCCAAAGCAAGCTGGGTATTTCCTGCCACTTGGTGACAGAGAAGTTCCTCATGTCCCACATTTGGGCTGACCACTAAGAAATCTTGTCATTAAACTTGTCTTTTGAAAACCTGCATGTGGAAGTATTTACTCATATACAGTAATGTAGTCTGGCATGAAATGGCTGAAATAAAAAGAGAGAAGGGGAAATTTAGATAACTTCTATTTATGTTGTTTAATTTAATAAGACTAAAGAGAAACCATAAGATTCTTTCATTTTTCTTAATTACGATGACCAAGTAGATTAACTACCTATATTTAAAGACCCACTTTTGGACATATTTAATATATCAGAGCAATATACACGGGTAGGCACCAGAGTTACCCTGGATTTTAATATTACTGCTGAAATAAATTACTTCATGAATTATGCTTAGCCTACACGTATTTGCAGTTTATCAAATGATACAAGGCAGCAGCCATTAGAAGAATTAAATACATTTTTCAAATGCTGCAGAGAAGACACAGTGCATGGTCTCCCTCAATATGCAGTCCTTGCAACTGTCCCTGACACTGAGATCATGCTACAAATGATGAGATGTTAGATCTCCTTAGTTTATGTCCTTATAAAAGCCCAGATGACATCTATTCCATCTGACAGTTAAGATAACAGTATTTAGGCATATTATTATTACCATTGTTTTCTTTCAATGCAATTTTGTTAAACAGACATTATACTAAAAAAAGTTACTCTGACATTCAACAGAAAGTTCTGGAGTAGGTGTCAATTTTAAACAACAATCATGGATCAAAGATATTTCTCAGGGCATGAAATTTAAAAAGACAGACTATTCCTTTTCCTGGAGTAGTGAGCTTACTGTCTTTGTTCAAGACTGATATTGTGAAAAAGAAAATTGTAAATAATCTCCATTTTTAGATTTCCAAAAAGGTAAAAAGAACTTGTGTAATTTTTTTTTCAAATGCTTCTTTTTTTTTTCTTTGTTAAACTCAGTAAATCTTGACCTGTTGCTGTATGGAAACACATTTTTTTTCATAGTGTCCACACTTTAGCACAAATTCTTCATGAGCTGAGCTACAGAAAGGGGCTTTTCTTATCATCCCACTCTGAATACCCTCCTTTTTATTCACCAATAAATTAAAGGAGCTCCAAACTCCAAAATTAAAGATGCAACTGTTTTTACAAGGCTGATTTTAGCACTTCTATTATCCCAATTTTATTGCATATATGTGAAAAAAAGAAAATGTTATATTATATTCTGATAGGTATGATATAATATGCGACTTAGAAATTAAACAGAAGTTCTAAATATACAGGTAGTGGTGCATGTGGGCAGTGGGAACTTCTGCAGTATCCTAATTGTCCTGGACCTGCTCTTCCCTCAGATATGGCAGCTTTTTCAACTTGACCCTTAAGCTTTGCACTGTGAAAATGTCATATTAACACTCTTCTAAAGGGGAAGGCCAGCACAATCCTTTGCTTGGAGAAATTCCAACTCAAATTTGCAAGACATCCCTTTTACTCGGTGTTGACACTGGCATAATTTGCAGATAAAAGTAACAGTTTATACACCATCACAGGTCCCATTGGCAATGCTTTCCAGAAACATAAAAAGGAATTAAAAAATATTTAAAAGAACTATCACATATCTTCAACAGAGAATATATTTTTAAAATTGCTTACCAACTCCTCAGTGAGTCTAATAATTCAGCTAGAATTCAACAATGAAAGCATATACAACATTAAGTATATTTAAATCAGGGAAAAAAAAAAGCCCAATTTGCAGAAGCTGGCAAACAGTGACTCTGCTTCATTTCAGGGGAAAAAACCAAAACAAAACGCTCAAGGTTATTATGTCTCTTCTTTAGTTTTCTTCTATGATTTAAAAATTGATCATAGCCATTTCCTATATGTTAACCTGCACTTTTCACCATGAATAATTCAACTTATGGAATATGCAAGGAATGCATTTACTTTTATTCATCATGTACAGAAAATCAGAACTAAAAATTTAAGGGGGTTTATTATTTTGAGTAAAACACATCAGTTTTTTTCAGTTTGACATAACATGGTTGTAGGATGAATCACAATGCTCTTTTACCAAATTATTCCACCATGGCAATCAATCAACTCAAGCAGAAACAGAAAGTTTAACCAAATGTAAATATATGGAAATAGTTTTCTATCCAGAGAGAGAGGACTATTCTCCCTTTCCTTTGCAAAGTAACAAAGGGTTTTAGTGATCAAAAGTTGAGTCGTACAATACTGCTGAAAGATACCTTGGCCAAACAGGTAAAACTGAAATACTACATCCAAGTGCCTGTTTATGAAGTGCTCAAACAGGAGGCAGGAATCAGTTTCACAGCTAAACCCAGGCAATGAAGTTATGTATTTTTTCCACGTAAGTAAAACTGATTCAATTATGGTAGGAACCACATAATTCTTTTGGTGTATATATAACTTTTAGCAGCATACGATGGGATTTGGCAATATTCTTGGAGGTGAAAGCACTTGATACTGCAGATCTCTAAAAATACCATTTCTTTTTGCAATGAATAAGCAGCATAGGATTTGTCACCATGATAATAATGAGATTTTGTCTAAAAGTAACAATCCCAACTAAACCATGGTATCAGAATTCAAAATTGTGGTTTCAACAACTGTGAAACGTATCACAAAAACTACTTACAGTGACTTCTGCAGTCTGCCTCAGAAGTGCTGTAGGAAACAACTATAATTGTTTACAAAGCTGATGATACTTCAAGAAAATCTAATTTAAAAAAAAATTTAAAATACCAACTGACAGCAATGAATAACCAATCATAAACATTATAATTTTGAACAAAATGCTTCTTATGAAACACAAAATGTGTGCAAACCATTAATTCTGCCTTCATTACAGGCAGCTTGGGAAAGAAATGCAGATTGCTTTAGAAAAAATATGTTCCCTGTCATAAAATAAACTGAATACCCACATCATTTCACACTTACAGAAGATCTTCCTGCCAAGGATGAAGATGAAGATTATCATAAAGCTCTTTATAAAGCTCTTTAGAGGCATCATCTAACTCAGTCTAATCGCATCTCTGCAAGGCATGTTAGCTCTTATGGTGTTCTCTGTACCATGGTCAAACAGGAACGAATGGCTTTACACCTCAAGAGCTCACAGTGACGTGGTGACTTGCTAGGAAAGCCACCCTGAAATTCCAGCCCCCTTAATTTTGCTTTCACAGCTGGATCATCCAACTTCTATTGCATAGAATCTACCCAAGTGCAGGGACATAAGAAGTATGAACCAGCCCAGATGTTCTGAAAGTTCCATCAAGGTTTTCACCAAAAAAACCTAGTAATATAGATGGTCACTAAGGAGGGAATGAATGTAGTCCAGCTTTCCTTTTCCACTTTATGACCATTGAACTGTGAAAGTAGGACATTAGCTTTATTTTTGCTTTTTCCTTTCTGATCTATTCTGTTCTCTTATCACTTTATATCCACTTATTTTTGTTATTTTTTTAAAATACACAGATACTCTGGTTGCTATTCCTAAAGGTGTTTACAGACCCTAGGAACATAAATCATAGTGGTAATTGTCAAGCAGTAGACATTTAAGCCTTTTCAGTTTCTCTAGCAATCTTCGACTTTCAAATGCCCCGATAAGCCCCCACACAAATCTGCATTTTAGGCATGAATACACGGTGCTTTCTAAACTTCCACATGCACACAGTGAATAGAAGGCAATTACCCAAGCCTTTTGTAAAACAAGGTGATATACCTTAAGGGACATACCCTGTTCTTTTATGTTTAAACCAAAGAAATTAGAGCATTTTCTGACGTTTTCCTTTCACTAAAGTACACCCAAAGGAAAAACAAATGATAACACACAAAATATACAAAAGCCTCTGTCAGCCTTTCCCAAAACCACATGGTTTTAGACTTGTGTAAGGAAGGAGAAGACAGACTAAGGGACTTGTGGAATAAAGAAACTAAACTAAGCAATCAAATACATATATTTATGTGCATTCATAACTAAATCACAGCTAGGAGAAGGAAAAACAGTCTGCAGAAAGACCAGATCTCAGGACAACTGGAGAGTCAAGATGCCTCTACAAAACAGCTCTGAAAATTCCTGCAGATTTGAGTTACTCATTTGGACATCCTTGGTGCAAATGATCCCCAAGAAACTTTGTAAGGGATTTTGAGTGTTAAAAGTCCAGTTACAAGCTTTGGACTGGATTCCCTCTAAGGTTCAACACTCAACATTACAGTCTTTTACCCTACCCTGTAACTGATCCTAAGTGCAAAGATTTCTTGTAGGGTCTGGACAGGGATGAATAACTACAGATGCTCTCCATACATAAATAAAACCATGCAGAAAGAACCCTCTGTTTTCTACCCAGAGTATGTGCCTCCAGAGCTAAACCTGACCAAAGGCTGAAATGGAAAAAAGTGACAATAAATCAGAAATGGTCCCTTACTCAAGTAATATAAATAAGACAAGCATGACTTTCTGAGCCTTTAAAAGTACTTTTAAGCTGTAACACATTTTTGCTGCAATAATAAAAAGTCAGGCTGCCTAAATAATTGAATTCCAGTAGTTCCATGGTAATTTTGCTCTAAGTGGTATCATCTCTTCCAAGTTCTTCTCCAAACTTCTGTAGCATATTGCTGACTTTTTACTCTCTCTATATATTAGACTGAAAGAATAATTTCCAGAACTTCATTTTAGCTCAGAGCAGTATTCCACAGCCATTAGCTTTTTACCCATTTAGAATTATACTGCCTTTCAATTTTTGGGAACTCCATAGTGTTCTGCATTTAACACCTAGTAGCACAACCTCAAAGTAGCATATTAGGGATCAAAAATACGAAGTAGTATACCAGGTCAGCCATTTCAGTAATTTTCCCATTTAGTCATTTTAGGTATTTCTTTGCCTTTGGTCTCTTTTCAGTGATATTTCAGCTATCTCCACCTCACACCTTTGGATTATGTGTCAATTTGGTCAGTGTGCTGCACATACCGAAGTGAGAGCATTTGTATCCGTGGTACCATATTTGAAATGCAGATTAGAAAACACCTAATAATGTGTTCTCATACATCCCAGTTTGCCTGTGAGACTCAAACCTGTGCTCTGGGGTGTTCATGCCAACATTACTCAAAGGTAAATACTGAAACATCAAGCAATTATGTGACTTAAGCAAAGTCACTTGGGAATTCTGTAACAAAATGGGACCAAACCTAAATGCCCCATGGCACCCATGTGCTCGGGATAACACAGCACTGCCAGGACACTCAGGCTTTGCTAGAGGGGCAGCTGGCAACAGCAGGATAGTCCACAGCATCTCACATAGCACCAGATACTCCTTTTCTGCATACTTGGGCATAAAGTGAGGAGCATGCTTCTGTCTGAGAGCCAGGATTGATTCCTACACCTCCTAAACCAACCTCGTTTTATTAGACAAGCATCACTTTTTTCCAAAATTAACAAAATAAGGTAATCTTTTATAATTCATATAGTATGTGAAACTTAAGACTTCCTCATTTTCAATCATCTAGAAATGAAAGTGGACCAAGAAATAGCCTTTTCTCGTCACCACAATATAAGAGGTGGCCTAGCCAAACTGAAATGTTCAGAGGCATATTTTTGGCAACAGAAAATTTTCAGTTATATCTTCTGGAACTTTATGTATTTCAAATACTTGTCTCCCTTCTGTTGAATTTCTAATAGATACTGCAGAGCTTTGGCTCCATGTCCAGAATCCTTGTGGCAAATTAGACTCTGAGAGAATCTCATGTTTAGTTGATAAAGATGTAAACACAAGTTCTTTGTTTGTTTTTCCACTTACCCTTCTGTAATTCAGGCAAATCAAAACAAATCACAGAAACCAATGACCAAATGAAAATAAGAAATCACATATATTGTAATTTTTGTGAAATCCTCTTTGGTCAGCTCTTTTAAATGTAGGACCCATTTACCATACCATGGTAATGTCTGTATTTCAACCATCTGAGCAGTTTAGAAACTATTTACAGCATGGGTTCCAATCAGAACCTCCCTGTTCAACTGAGAGTTTCATATATTTTTGGAGCATCTCCTCTGCATGAGTGTGCTCAAGGTAGCTCAGAACAAGACAATTGAAGTTAATAATCCCATGGAACGACTTTAACTGCTTTTTAATCCTTGGCAGTCCTTGTTCCACCAGCTACCTTTACTTTACATGACAGAGCATCTTTCATTTTGGAAATTATCTTCTCTGGAATTTTTTTATTTATCTCAAATTCTTGCAGTAGCTGTACTTAAAACATCCTAGTGTGTTTATGTAATTTATATTCTCAGCTAGCTTCCTTAGTTAGACAAGTGCCAATTGTGTTGTATCTTCTATATTTATACTATAGCAATACTATCTTAATTAACAATAAAATACATAAGCTAAATTGTGCAGTCTTCACTATTATATTCACAGGATGCTTATGGCATTGCATCATTACTGCACATGGGAAATAACTTGCAGGATTCCTCCCTACCAATATAAAACTGGTTTTCAAGATTTAAATGTGTAATAAATTAGAAAATATTTCTCATAGAGTAAATGTCTTCTGCAGCGAAGCACTAATTCATTCTTAAAGAATGACATTTTCTCCTGTGAGGCAGGATGGAGATTATTCAAAGGAAAACAACAGAGAGAAGGAAGCAGCACAACTTTACCCTCCGCACGTCTTTGCCGAACGTTTCACTGTAGCTGGTGCCCAATATTTCAAACTGGACATAGGGGTTGGCTCCATCTTCTCTGAACTCCATAACTCCTGTTAGCCCAGTTATGTGGCCCTAAGGAAGTGAGTTTCAGAAATTTCAGAACAGAAGACATTTATAAACACTCCTCTGCATAAAATGTGTGCCAAAATGCTTCAATCATGTTTACAGTGAATTCAAACGTGGCAATTGCGTGTTCTTCAGTAGTTCAAACCCAGCACCAGACAAAAGACTTCAGTTTTTCATTTTTTCAGGAATTTTAGCACTAATACACCAAGTGTTTATGGCCATCAGGTCATTATTGCCCACAGAAACAGACTCCAAAGAAAGAGCCTTAGTGGACTGTGAGACAACAGCCCTCCCGTCTCAGTGTAACTGAGGGCAGTGGGCTCAGTTCTGGGCTGGAGTACCAAAGCATGAACTCCCAAGAGAGGCATGAAGGAAAGATAAAACTGCATCTCTGTGCAACTATCACAGAGTTTGATTCTGGCTTTGTAGGAAAGGAACTTGAAGGGACACCAAACATCAAATTAATTTAGCAACAAAGGATGGCATCATTAGGACTTCTTAGAATGATCAAATTGCATCACTTTACTAGAGAAAAATTATTTCAGCAATATATATTTGAGAACAGGGGGTTTCTTCTGAACAATTGCAAAAAGTTAGTATAGTAAAAAATTAGGGTTTTTTCTATTATTACTTGTGATCAAGTAATTTTTATACAAGAGTTGCCATGTGTCTGCAAAGCCAGAGTTCTGTCCATATTTGAGTATTTTGGCACGGTGCAAGACAGTGTAATTGTTAGTGACAGCCAAATCAGATCCTTTTTGCTCTGCTCTGGGCCACAGTACACAAATATATCCAATGCTCAGCTAACTTACACAGCTATCTGAGCTGTAGAAAATGGGACATAAGTCTTAAATCTCATCACTGGTTCCCCCCCCACACACACTCCTTAAGTTGTTCTCTTGCAAAAATGCATGAATCATTTCCCTAATCCTACTTCCTCCACAGAAGGCAGCTATGAGAACAACAGAAGTAGAACACACACCACTGGACCCACACTGCACTGTGTGCAACTTGTTTATCATAAATCATTTGCTTTTTTAATAGCTGAAGATTGTCTCTGGTTGTTATAGATCACTTACTTGTAATAAATCAAAGAAAAGTTGAATAGAAGTTAAAACGTTCTTCAAATGCTCAAGTAGACAAGAAGTAACTCTTTCAATTGTTCACACAATTGTGGTTTGTCTTTTCTCACCTTCTTAATAGTCTCTAGCATGGATCTCCCTCCATTCCAAGGTTTGGTGGATTTCCTCATGCAGTTCAGACTTGCCATGCTGTGCCATTTCCTGTCCTCCAGTTTTCTGTGGAAAGCATTGGCCAGCATGAGCACACTGTCATACAGGTACAGGTTGGAAACCTGCAAACAATAATAAGAATGAGCCTCTTTTTTCTTTTTTTTTTCTTCTTTTTTTTTTTTTAATGTGAGCACTTCCCAAATAAACTATAAAAACCAGCAAAGGATCAGAACAAAAGAAGGCATAGGTAAGAACTAAAAGCTGGGTACGTTGGACATGTTCAGCAGCCAAAGCATTTGAGGCAAATGCCTGCGCTCCTGGGTCCCTCTGCCCAAGGGATTCTGGCACGCTGGCCCTGCCTGTGTTACTGCAATGCAGTGCTGTAAAGAGAGATCACACTCCACATATAAACTCAAGCTGTACAGGGAGTACAGCCATCTATCACTGAAAGACAAGGATTGCTACTTCATCAGTCCTTTCAGCAAGGAGGGGAAGAGAGAATGGAATTCACTTCTTGGGGGGGGGTGTTCAATTGTTCATTTGCTGTGACAGAAATTGGTCATTTCTGGCACAGCAAAATCTAATCCGCACGCAACTCTTTAGAACAGGAGGAGAAATGACAGAGTTATTTTGGCCTTAGCATCTCTTTCCACCAAATACACAGGCGGGTAGTAACATGCTACTTTCTCTGGAGCTAGTGATTTTAGCCTCCCTCTTCTTCAATTTACATGAGAGATACGGAAATAAACAATTGTTGACAAAGACTCCAGTAAGAAAGGAACATCACACTAGAAATGCTGAGCTATGTATTTAATTTTTCAAACCAAGACATGTCCAGCAATACATGATCAGATTTTTGACAGGCAGTGGTATCCATCTCAAATGATAAAACTTTCACAGTGGAAGGTGGCCGAGAGGAGTGATTTTAAAAAAAATAATTGGATACTCTTCACCTGTTTCCAGAGTTCAACATGCACTCTTCTTCAAATCTATACACAGGGGGTTTGATTTAGTCTTTACTAAACTCAAATCTTCACTTTACATTATTGGCCAGATACAGTTTTTTCTAGTTTTATTAGTAGTAGTAGTACTATTATGATTAATATTATTATTATTATTCTCCTAGCTGGAGGCTTTTATCATGGTCATCCCTGACTTTGCCATTTATCTCCTGGATTTTTCTAGTTCACAAAGAAAGTAATGCCTTGAGACCAGGAAAGGGTTGCAGGTGGAAGTTAATTCAGTTTCAACTTCCCATAAATGTGACTCGCTAGGTGTCCCAATAAAAATGTCACTCTATGAAAGCTTAAACATGTATTACTGTTGAATCTGGCTGCAAGTCAACTTCTGATATCTGTAAGATGCTAATCTTCAGAAACAAAATGTTTCACGTTCCATATCTGGAGTTTGACATAAATTGAAAACCTAGGCACTTTGAAAAATCTTCTCATGTGAACAAAAGATATATAAGCAAAAATTAATTTTGAAAGAATCAAAATACAAAGAAAAAACGATGTTGCAAATACACATTTGAGTGACTAAGCATAAAAAGGGATCTTAACGTGAAAATAATGCAAAACCTACGAGATACTATCAGGGAGAATCTCTCCCATCTGGCATTGCTATCTTTTTTTCTTTCCAGCCTTGCTGAACAAGCACTTCAAAGTGCCTGTATTTTTTATTTTATCCAGTTAAACCTTTTCTTTTTAGAATAGTTTCTGAAGTAGCTATATGCCATACTTCCTCTCATTTTAAGAAAAGTAGTTAAAGAGTTAAGAGCTCCAGCAACCAAGTTTCTTTCTGCTCAACTGCATTTGTTTCCCTATTCTGCAGGTATTTCCAAACAACTTTCAAACAAAGCAACCAAGCAGATCCTTATTATTCAAGGGGATGCTTTCCTTCTGGGTTAAACAACTCTTCACAGAAAAAAATCAAACTGAACCTCAGATCCCACAAGATACACTACCCCAAACCACACACCACAAAATCCACTTTCTTAGAAATAGAGTTTACATACGTAAGGAAAAATGCCATTTCTTATAAGTCTTCATGATCTTCTTTGCTCCCAACTGAATTTGTTTTTACACACTCACTTTTAACTGAGAACTCATTGTCTGTTGCCTTGGAACTGCTATAGATCAGAAATGCTTTGTGTTTTC
Source organism: Notiomystis cincta (assembly GCA_013398075.1). NCBI lineage: Eukaryota > Metazoa > Chordata > Aves > Passeriformes > Notiomystidae > Notiomystis > Notiomystis cincta. The sequence continues at coordinate 389,809 of VZRX01023118.1, read as the reverse complement.
TCTGTTTGGCACTGTTCTTTTGCAGTTCTGGAAACTGCAGCCTCATTCCCAAAAGCAGTGCTTGGTTTGCTAGCAGAGAGCTCTAAGGCAAAATCTAAGATGCACTCGGGTGCTTTTCATGTGCTTGGAGAAGACACCACAGTTCTGCACGTATGACTGACAGCTTGGGAAAACAGCACCGAGGATCTCAGCCTGCATGAGCCTGCACCCAACTCAAATTACCTCCTGCTGCAGAGTAAAACAAAACAATCCTGTGTTCACCAACCTGATCCTCATAGTTAGGCTACACCTATAATGGACTTTGCATCACTACTGTTTCATCAATTTCTTTTGAATGAATGCTACAAAATGAGAGACAGCAAGAAGGGCTCTGCACAAGAGGAGTCCACCACTACATTTGTCCTTATTCTGCATCTGGAGATCTATGCTGAGGCGGAAGAAAATGTTGCAGAGAATACAGCAAGTTACTTTTTGTCTTGGAAAGAATATTCTGCATGTTCTGTTGTACACACTTATCCTCTAGTATTTTGCCACTCTGGCTCTCTTCTGCTGAAAGCCTCATCCCAAACGTGAGTAAACGGTGCTTTTTAATCAGCAAAATCCCTTCCTTCATATAATCATACTCTATTTACTACACTAAAAATGACATGCCTGCATAACTACATTTTACTTATTACTCATTGAAGAGTCAATATCCTATGGAAGAGCAAGTTGCATCTTACTCACACAATCAACACTTCTATTTTAGAAAAGAAAATATGCAAGCTAGGAAAAAAACATTTCCACAAATGAGGCTGGATCTGTAACATTAAGAAAAAAAAAAAAGACACAAGCATTCTGGCCTGATCTCACAGTAAATTCAGGGCTACAATAATTTCCTTTATTATGTTTAAATATGGCAACATCTCTGCATATGTCCTAACTCATATTTGCAACATGTTGCTGTAATCTCCAGAATAGTGATGCTGTGAAAAGAAAAAGGATCCAGCAGACATGGGCTGTATGCCCTTGTTACTGCACCTGCACAACTATTTTAATTTTCAGTGAACTGACAAATTCCCTATGAGTATGGACATGACCACTGAAAGGGAATTTTTGAGATACCCAAGGGTTCAACTGTACTCTGATTCCACCAGTACTGTCAGAGGCATGAGAAAATAGAGAATTTAAAAAATTCATCTTTGGGTAGCATTCCAAATTGGTAGCAAAGCAAGAGAGAAGTCAAACAAGGCATCATACTTGGCTACTTCGGGTTTTCAAAGCTCTGGAGCATTTATTTCCCCCATTTGAATGTTCACAGGGAAACACAGGAGGGAAGGACATGTATCTGCCTGAAGAGACTCCCCTTAATAGAATAAAATCTTCTAGACTAGAACAAAGTTTTTCATTTTGTTCATGTTTGGAGGAAGTGACAGTAATTTTTAGTTCTTCTTTCACTCCATTGCTGACAGTGTAAGAGCTGGAGGTACTGAAATGGTTTTTGATCTATCTGCTATAAGAATGATGGTGACTGCTTCACCAATTTGTTAAAGCATACACCCTGTACATGAATAATTCTAGGAATGTTCTGGTTTATCTTATAGAAATTATTCTAGACTTTATGAAGTTCTTTTTTTGCAGGAAGAAATAAATCCACCATACACTAGGTAGAGCACAGCAGAAATTTTCAAGAATGAAAATCTATCACAGTATTAAATTCCATAGAAGTTTCTATGTGAATTTCATGAGATTTTCCAGAATTACTTTACTTTTAAAGTTATGTATAAAGAAAGCTCTCAGCTCCTTCAGAAGGACAAATCACAGACAAGTGCTCTTCTGAGCAGGCCAGCAAGCCACAAAGACTGACCCCAACTCCTGGGTGGCCAGCAGAGGCAGGAGTGCAGCCAGAGACTGCTGAAGAGCTCAGCTGGAAGGCAAGCTGACACTGAGATGCCACTACTTCAAAAATGCATTCCCAAACTGGGCATCTGCACCCGGCTGCTGCCAAAACCGCTCTGTGAGCGGCCACAGCAGTCAGCTCCAAGGATGAAGCAGATGGAAGAGGAGTTCAGACCAAGAGCAGCCTGCCAGAAATGCCTGCTGCCTGAGGAGGGAGATCCTGGTGACTGCTATGCACACCCAGCATGCCCTGAACTCATGTGTCATCTTTCAGAGCTCGAGTGCTGCCAGGTGCAGTTGCACATTTGTGTCTCTAATGACACAGTGCATCTTAACAGGAGCAGCAAAGATCAACAGTTTATTTATGATATAATGGTGTGCTAACAGAGACACTGTTAGAGCAGAGGGACTGAAAATTAAACCTGTTTCATTTTCTTAAATACATTTCATAGAATGGCAGGATGTCTTGGGTTGGAAGGGACCTTTAAGATCATGTAATTCCAACCCCCTTGCTGTGGGCAGGGAATGTCATTCACTAGGCCAGGTTGCTCAAAGCCCTGTCCCTCCTGGCCTTGGACACTGCCAAGGAAAGGGCATTCACAACTTGTGACTGGAGCACTTGCCAGTGAAGACTGAGGCAAATGATTCTTTGAATACCTCGGCTGTCTCCTTATCCTCAGTAACCAAGTCTCCTATTTCCATTCAGAGAGGGTTTATATTTTCCCCCATTTTCCTTTTATCACCAACTATACGTATTTAAGATATTGAGTTTTCCCTTGACATTTGTTTCCTTAATTCTGTCAGGGCTTTAGTTTTCCAAACCTGATCCCTGGCTGCTCACACAATTTTTCTGTATTTCCAGATTCCAGCCTCTGCAGACTTGCTTTTAGTGTCTGAGTTTGNCATAGAAGTTTCTATGTGAATTTCATGAGATTTTCCAGAATTACTTTACTTTTAAAGTTATGTATAAAGAAAGCTCTCAGCTCCTTCAGAAGGACAAATCACAGACAAGTGCTCTTCTGAGCAGGCCAGCAAGCCACAAAGACTGACCCCAACTCCTGGGTGGCCAGCAGAGGCAGGAGTGCAGCCAGAGGCTGCTGAAGAGCTCAGCTGGAAGGCAAGCTGACACTGAGATGCCACTACTTCAAAAATGCATTCCCAAACTGGGCATCTGCACCCGGCTGCTGCCAAAACCGCTCTGTGAGCGGCCACAGCAGTCAGCTCCAAGGATGAAGCAGATGGAAGAGGAGTTCAGACCAAGAGCAGCCTGCCAGAAATGCCTGCTGCCTGAGGAGGGAGATCCTGGTGACTGCTATGCACACCCAGCATGCCCTGAACTCATGTGTCATCTTTCAGAGCTCGAGTGCTGCCAGGTGCAGTTGCACATTTGTGTCTCTAATGACACAGTGCATCTTAACAGGAGCAGCAAAGATCAACAGTTTATTTATGATATAATGGTGTGCTAACAGAGACACTGTTAGAGCAGAGGGACTGAAAATTAAACCTGTTTCATTTTCTTAAATACATTTCATAGAATGGCAGGATGTCTTGGGTTGGAAGGGACCTTTAAGATCATGTAATTCCAACCCCCTTGCTGTGGGCAGGAATGTCATTCACTAGGCCAGGGTGCTCAAAGCCCTGTCCCTCCTGGCCTTGGACACTGCCAAGGAAAGGGCATTCACAACTTGTGACTGGAGCACTTACCAGTGAAGACTGAGGCAAATGATTCTTTGAATACCTCGGCTGTCTCCTTATCCTCAGTAACCAAGTCTCCTATTTCCATTCAGAGAGGGTTTATATTTTCCCCCATTTTCCTTTTATCACCAACTATACGTATTTAAGATATTGAGTTTTCCCTTGACATTTGTTTCCTTAATTCTGTCAGGGCTTTAGTTTTCCAAACCTGATCCCTGGCTGCTCACACAATTTTTCTGTATTTCCAGATTCCAGCCTCTGCAGACTTCCTTTTAGTGTCTGAGTTTGTCCAGGAACTACTTGTTCATCCACACAGGCCTCCTGGCATTTTTGACTGACTTCCTCTGCCTTCTGGATGCTCCTTGGACAGCTCCTGGCTGTATCACTGGTGCCTACATGGACTAACAGCTGCAGATAATGGTCAGTGGACTGTATGAGGCCTGGTAGTCTCTTGGTCACATCCTTGGTACAATGTTGTACCAGCAAACAGGTGCCTCCATGTGTCTCAGAAGAAAGTCACCTGCTGCTCTCACCTGCCGCCTTTTCTTAGTTGAGCTGGTTGCTACACACAGAGAGCAGAGCCTGACTCAGGTCCAGTCCCCCCACAATATGAAGGGTTTTTTCAGCCTGCAGAGTGGTGAAGTGGCTCTGCATGGGCACTTCAGGCTTTGGGGAAGGTCTCTCCCTCTTCCTCCTGCAGGTCCTCGCTTTTGCAAGCTTTCACCTCCTCATCACCGGCCCTCCTCTCTCCCTTCTGGGTGTGCCAGCAGGAAAGTCTGGGACTGTTCAGCTGTGGGTCCACTGCAGACTGTGCTTGGAGCCAGCTCTCCAACCCCTTCCCAGCCTCCCTGATGTTCCTCTCCCTCTCCATCACCTCCTGCAGCTCAGCCAGGTGTTCCTGGAGGTTTAGTGCCTGGGCAGCCCTTTCACAGGCAGCTCCCTGCACCAGATGGACCCAGCCATGCCTGGAGATTGAGCCTGCCCTGCAGCCTCTCCCTTCAGCAGCCCCAGCTGGGTGGAGGCACACAAGGTGCCACACCATGTCCTGGTCACCACTGTCCCCAGCTGGCTGATGTTTCTCCTGGCCCTGCCCACAGCCATCAGCCTCTCTGGTGCTGCTCAGGGAGTGTGGAATCACAGCCAGCAGTCTGGCATGCATGGGAAACACAGTCAAAAAACAAACATTCATTAAAGACTCAAATGTCAGCTTCAAACCTCCAAAGGGCTATTTATTTATTATCAGTGAGGCAAATGAAATAAAATTACTAAAACTCTCCTACAACCACCAAAAAACAGGCCTCAATTGTATATTTATTCAAGCCTTCTGAGAGTAAGCAATCTAACTAGTGTATTATTTAGTGTTTTGCCCATTCTAGTTTAAAGTATCTCAAAAAGCCTTCCAAAGAGTTCTTTGTAAGACTGCACTCTGAGAATCCCTTTTTAGTTGATTAGCAGCTCTTCTTTCCCTTTTAATTTTCTCCTGTTTTTACACACATCACAACACTCTTCCCTTCTTACAGGTTCTGGTCTCTGAATGCTCAATGTCCTTCAGCTATTTATTATGGGCATTTAACATCATTATGAGTGTTTTCTTTACCAGTATGTTTTGCAACAGCATGTCAACAATAATGCAAGGCCTGGATTACCCTGTAATGCTCAAGTTTATTAGCTGGAGGCATTGGCTTCACTCACTAAACATCTCAGGAATTTGGCACAGCTAACACTAACTATCCAAGGAAAGTCTAGTAGGAGTGCCTTGATAAAGAAACCTGAACACAACTAAGAGTCAAACAGAAGGACGAGAGGCAAATGTTGGAATTGCAAAACAGCACACAAGGTTATAATTTTATCCTACCTCATTTATAAATAAATATAGGTACAAATTAGGTTTCAGAGGCAATAACAAATGGAAAATGGAAGTACTGATGCTTTCTTCTAGCCACTATTGTCTGTTTCCTGATTGAGCAGTGAACAAAAATTTAATGAAATAATTATGCAAATAGAGAAACCCAGCAGTCAAATGAGGCAGAGAGGAAAAGATCACTGCAGAGCCACCCTGGGGTTTTAGCCCCCAGTGTGATCACAAAATCCCCCATGGCCACGGGACACCCTCAGTGCTTTGGGGTTTTAATGAATTCTTCCGCTAATACACCTTGTAGAAAACACACGTCATTGGGCTTCAGGGAGAGATTTGTGCTGTGCAATGGGCAGTAAAGTCAGTCCAAGGATACTTTACATTCATGTTGTACTCAGAAACAATTTCACTGTGACTGAACATCTGGCCAAAAATCCAAATTAAACTTTGCTAAAGAGACAAGCAAATATAGGTTTGCATTGAAAGAAAAGGAAAAATGTGGGTCATCAATCCTTTATGGGAGAAAGTGAATGCTTTAATAGAGTTTAATCAATATTTACTGCCCCTCAGTAGCACTCTAAAGTTGTGTAATAACAGCAGTGTTAACAAGCCAAATGAGAATAAGGCCATTTAGTTGGACAAAACTGCCAATCAGAATCAGGCCCAGAAAAGGCAGTCAAACACATCCTAAAAAAATAACTTCACTTACAGTAGTTAAACTGCAGTGACTCCTGAACAGAAAATAGACTAGAAATAAAAACCCAGCTTTGTAGGAGCAACTGCTAAGAGATGCCTACACAGATATCTGATGGACACATCACTGAAGAATGCAATCTTTACTCAAGAAGAAGATCAGCTCTTTCAATGAATATCCTCCCACATTTCTCAACATCCCCTCAACTATGTCCAAGCAATGCCTGGAGCAGTTCTTCAGTAGAGAGGCTGGACTCTCAATCAGGAATAACCTCATTAATTTTGTGACACAGTATGCTGGGGTTTTCTTTTTGCCTTTTCAATTCTAATATGTATTTTGGATCATGTTAAATGATTTCAGATACACTAATGGGAATTGCATTTCTAAAGAGAAATCTTTCTTAAAAAGCATAAACAGAAAAAAATCTGATTTTGAATTTATGAATGTATCATGACTAACCTGATGAAAGAAAAAAAACCTTCATCAAAAATCAAGTTTGTAGTGCTATCAAAACTAATACTTAAAGGGAAATATATTGGAAAGAATCAAGTTATACAGCAAAATTTCTTCAAATCGAGTCTGCAAGAACATTTCTGAAATAATCCAAACAGTTTAATAGCAATTATACCATTGTTTACCATTCAAATGCCATGAGGGGATACATACTTGGTCTAGCTAGGACTAATCAGATTTAACTATAAATCCTGAAGTGCTTCAGCGTTTTCTCTCCAGATGAGGCAACACTGACAACACTGAGGGTCTAAACCAGAGGATACCAATGGCCAATGGAAGAAAGGAAGTTCTAAATTTTGTCTTTTCCATTTACTGAAAGTAAATGAGATGGACACAAAAAATCCTACCTGAAGAATAAGACAGAGAGAAATGCAGTCCTCTGAAGTCAAATAAAATGATCAACACAGGAAACTTTACAAAGCTTTTTCTCCACTTGAAGCAGAAACCCAGCTGAGTATATTATACGTGCAAGAAATAAGGGCATGAGCAAAATTTTGACAAGTGGGTTGATGGAATAAGATTGGATTTCCACAAAGCATTCAGAACAGATGAGTTTTTGGATGAGCTTGCAGAACAGCCTGATCTTTAAAAGGCTTGTCAGAATGCCAAACCGGGATGATCACCCACTGAAAAACAACCTTCCAGGATATGGTACTAAAGACACAGGGAACAAAATCGTTCCAAAAAGATTTTCATTAATTTAGCCAGAACAAAGTTAATAATCCATGATGTAAATGTTTCTTTCTTCACTAGCTTGTTAAAAATGCTAAATTCTCCCCTAGAAAAACACTACAGCTAGAGGTTGACAGAGATTAGCTTATTCTTCTTCAAAGTCATTAAATAAATAATTAACCAACAATAGCTGGTAAGTTACCTTGACAACAAATAATTATTAGCATGAGACTGCCCAAGGGAGAAGAAGGCAGGGATTTCCAAACTGTGGTGTTAATCAAAGTACTTCAAAGCAACACAAAGACTCGGTGCTGGCAGGCGGTCACTGCCTCTGGTGGATTCATGCAGCCTGACATGGAGCTTGGAGCTCCTGCAGCCTCTGGCAATGGGGGTAATTCAGTGATGTGCTTCTGTACAGCAAAAGGTCACAGCTGGTTTTTTTAAGCAAGAAAAAGGAAACAGAAAATTGCAAGTACTTGAATTACAGGACCATTAATAACATGTCAGTCGCATTCAAATTAATACGAGCCGTATGTCCACAAGGTGTTACATAAGATATTTTGGCAAAACCTATGAAAAATAAAAGCAGCTATGGAACATGATAAAAGCATCCTGTATTCAATCTATAGACATTTTAAAATATACTGGGGGCAGCTAATTTGGAGGGGTCTCACATGTGCCCTTTGTCTTTCATGCCAATGCCACTGGACATGAAAGTTATGGAATCAGCTGCCCTAAACATTTTACCTCTGCACCTCTTTATCTCTCTTGTTTTTAAGTTCATGGAGAAGGAGCTAATGGGCAAAGCATAACATTACCATACCATTCTCTCAAAGACCGTTTCTAAGGTGGTACAATATTTCTGGAAGGTAGGAACTTAGCATGTTTTGTTTCCCAAAATCCTCATTTGGAAATCAGCAGGAAGAGGGCCTTTATCGAAAGGTCCTTATCAATGAAATTTAGTAATGGGACACAAGGCTGTTGGTGCTAGCAAACCAGTTAGAGCAAATTTGCAGATTAGAACTTGCTCACAGGCCTGTCACAGCATAAACCAGCATAGGCAGCAATACTCAAAATCCTGCTGTAATGGAAGATTATTCCCCAATGAATGACTTGTTGGTGCAGCATAGATAATTTTTCATCATCCTGGAAATTGCTTTGATCCTGTGAAATGAGTGGCCTTTGTTCTAATTACAGCATACCTCAGAGTTACTAACAAAGATCAAAAGTGCCTTTTCTTTCTGAGCCAAGGCAGGCGTAGACATTGCCCCACCCAGAAAGAGTACAGCCATGCTCATAACTACAGGGGGTGTGACTGGCTTTTCCCAAACTTTGCCAGGGCTAGGACAGAACCTGGGCCAGCAGAGCTTCTCTTCAAGGAGGAACTGTTCACATCTGTCCCTTAAAGGATTTCAGTCTTTGCAGCTACAGCTTTTTAGTAGGGTGCAAATAAGTAAAACTAACACCCCTATCCCTTGGGAAATCTTAACTCACTTCCCTTCCTGACAATCTCCCTGCTTCTCCCGGTCTGAAACCCTTCCAAGCCAGGACATGAGTTCCCTCTTGCAGTTCCCTGACTCCAGACCACCCTCCTGACCAGGCTGGTGACAGCCCCTCCCCACAGCTCAACCAAGTCCCTTCTCGATCACTCACACCCACACTGGACAACCCACAGGTTCAACCACTGTGTCTTCACTCAATACATCTCAGTTTAAGACTAAGTTTGCAATTAAAAGGTTTTAAGCACGTTTATATTCTAAATCCCAACAAAGTTTATAGCTATATCCAACATTATCAACAGTGATACGAATGAGATTTTTAACCAAGATACACAAGTCCCACTGAATGTCCAAGGCCTTTGTTTCTAAATTATTGCCCCAGCATTGGAAATAGCACCTATTAAATAATATTTAAATTACTGCAAGAAAAATTCTGATATCTGGGACAAATTGCCAAGAAATGTCAAGATGTTGCTAACACCAGAGTCAAACGTGCTACCAAAACCCGAAACTTGAACTAGCAGTGCGTGTTTCACACGTTTAGACAATTATCAGCTGCCAGGGACTTCTGAGGCTATTGAAAAGGGACAGACTGAATATATCAGCTTGATTCAGTCCATTACCTAAATATGAAATGGTCCACAGCCCAATACCTATCAGAGCTCTGTTATCCTCCCAGATTAACTCTTTCACAACAGATGAGTAATAAGTCTAATAAGCATAAACACAATAAGCATGCAGCAATACCACAAAACTATGATGGCACAATATTTTTCAAATATAAAAAGATTCATATGAAAATGAAACATGCAAAATCAGCTCTGAGTTAGTGCAACCACTGGCTGATACTTCATGGACATAATATCAAATCTAAAGCATTCAGTCCTGGGAAATAAAACAAATTAATAAAGTCAAGAAAAGTTGACCAAAGGTTACATGCTCAGATTTATCTGTACTCATTTGATTCCTCCTCTGAGTTAATACAGCCCACAGGAAACTGTCCCATGGCAAATTGCTTAGATGGACCTTTTCCTGCTGTGCACAGCTACTGACCTGCAGCATCTGGAGATAGCCTTCCTGTGGGTCACACAGCAGGGACGATATCCGGTGGTTGTTCCTCATGCACCTCTGGGTGTTGTCCCTTGACAGGGGGAAGATCTGCCGGATGACTGTCATTCTCCCCAGAGCACTGTGCACCAACTCTAGTATTTCATTATCAGTGATTTCCTGTGAATGGAGACACACTCACTTAAAAACGTGTATTTGTCCAGACATTTGATGTATTTCTTTCATTATTGGTTAAATGTTTTTTAAAAGACAATAGGAGAAAAATGTTACAGATGCACATGCTTAGTCTAGGCCAAATATTATTTTGTGTTTAATAACAATAATGCTATTTTTTATACATCTTCTGAAACAAAAGGAAACAGCCTAACACAGTACTATCCATCTTGGTAATACTACAATTTTGCAGATGTAGTTCCTCAAAGGAAAGCACCAAAATGGTCTCAGTAGATTTCTTAAAAAAAAAAAAAAAAGAAAGCCTTGAAATGAAATTTATATAGAAAGAATTTTTGTTTGACAGACTAGAACCTCACTATATCATCAGGACAAAATAACAATCGAAAAACATAACAGTCTTCAGGAAATATGGCTCTTTCACCTGTGAACAACAGTACAAGAAAGCACTTTTCCCTTAAGTACAGTAGACCATTTCTGCAGACTAATCCTGATAATGACTCAAGGAAGTCTTTTGAGGTTGTCTGTATTAGGAAATAAAAAATAGCAGAAACTTTATGGAGGAGTTTGACACATTTAGGAACATCAGTTTCTGCACACAGAATAATTTGGGATAAGATATAAGGAGACCTCAAGGACAGGCTGCTTTTTTTTCCAGGCTTCACACATCCAACCTCCTAATCCATCCTGGGAGTGAGCCTGCATCTTCTGCTCTTATGTGGAGACTGAAGCCAACTCAACTCCATGCTTTACACATTTTGTATTTAAAGAAACACACAAACTCAAGCCCTCTTTTTTTACCCCAGTTTGAAAATCACAGGCTTAACTGATCCTCAAAGCATAACTAAGGTGCAGCTTGTGATGTTTTTGTCCTGGCAGGAATTCACTGTGAGGAAAGGCAGGCACTGCTGCCTGCACTCACCCCCCAGGCACCTGCTGTACATCCCAGCTCCTCACCAGGGCCTCCAGCTGCATCTTAAAGTCACATCTGCCCACTCCCAGCACAGCTGGACTGTCCTGGCTGCACAGCTGGACCAGCCCAGTGCACAGCCTGCACAGGGCTCTCTCAGCCCCTTGCAGCTCACATTACTCATGTTGCTGCAGTTACTTGGTCAGCAGGGCCCACACCTTGGGATGTGTCAACAGCAGAAGTGAACTCAGCCTGGATATTTAAGATTCAAGAAAAAAAAAATTATTTTGTTTTCTTGCCATTTTCTCTGTCAAGCTGTGAGTGAAATGACCATGGGGTTATAATAATTACTTGTTATGGTTGACTAGCACTGTACCTTGGCTCAATTTAGTGATTCTTTGCCAATTTCCCATTGTTTTTTTTAGGAACATGAATTTTTAACTTTGCAGAAGGTGAAATTCAATGCATTAATGACAGACCTACTGGTGTGGCATGAAAACAGTAAATCAGAAAACAAATATATTCTTAAAGAAGACAAAGATTTTTAGGCTTAACAGAAAACACTGGGCAGCATTTTCTAGCCTTGCAAGGACATAGTGCAGCAGATCTCCAAGCTCTACAGACCCCTCCAGATTTCTCCTCTGTGGATCTGAGGGGTGTTAAAACCACACACCGTGTCTGAGCTGAGAGAGAGGCGATTTTATGGCATGGCTTTAACTCCTAACCTCCTGGGCTGCATCCCTTGGTAGCACACTCAGACCAAATGGCTGATAACAGAAAGAAAAGAATCACAAATCACCCAAGTCTTCAGCTCCGCTCACACCACAGGCATTGTGTGTCCCCTCTAAGTGAGACACAGCCTTTCAAAGACATCTCAGAAACACAAATGTTGGTCATTTGTGGAATTGGCTTATCTATTTATTTCTCTGCACACACAGGACTTCAGTTTGTTTGCAATACCATATCATATTGCTCAGGGGAATACTTAAATCCGCTTTACTTGTGCTCAACTATCATAACACAAATCGCAAAATGAGACAATTATGTTTCACATTACAATCTCTATTTTCCTAGAGGTAATGACAGAAAATTATAAATTTTAATGACATTAATAATTTAAAGAACCGAAACATATTTCCAGAAAACACATCCCTGAGAAAATTGGAGGATTAAACAGAACAGCAGTGAGAACAAGGACGCTCATGGTGACAAGCTAGAGATTTATTTGGATTATTGCAGTAATATCAGTACTGTTTGTTGGGCTATTTTAACTTCTACAATGCACTATTTACATCTATAAGTGAACACTTGTTGAAAATCCATAAAACATCATTCAATTAGCTATTTTTCTAGAAGGTTCACCACAGCTTACCCTGTAGATAGATTTATTCAACATTTACATATTAGTGGCTTCTCTGCATCCCACAGGAGCAGACACACACACACATATATATATATACACATATACTAAATAAAAAGATGAATCCTTTATAGAAAGGACACCATCCACTTTTCTTACCACAGAAAACATTCTAATACCAGTGTGCACGATGCCCTGTCCAACTCCCATCCTCACTGTCTTCCCACACATCCAGTACTACACCTCTCTTCTTTTTGCCCAGTGCTCCTAAAAGTCTCTACAGGGATGTAGCCATAATTTAACTTAATTAGCTCTGTTTCTAGATATAAGGACTCTGCACTAGGTGTCCAGATATCTTTCTCAGATCATAGTAAGTGCCTATAAAGTAAAAAAATCCTCTTATTTAACAAAATATTATTCCATACTAAAAAGTCTCTTGGTAGGGTGAGCACACAAAATGATAGTAAAAGCTGGACAAAACAAACAACACACACCCCCCACCATTGATATTAATGCGGAACTCACTGACAAAACAATTCATCAAAGCTCATCTGTGACCTTGCTCCTAGCTGACTGAGACTCTTTCTGTGGAATTCCACAGCATTAGAGTCAGGCCAGTTCTAAATCCTACAAATCTCTTTGGGCAGGATGTAGGTACATATCCAGTACTGTTTCAAGTCTGTGTATAACTTTCAAGTAGTTATCAGAAAAAGAAAACCCACAGATGTTTTGTGAAAATAAATAAATAAATAAATAAATAAAAATGCTGTGGTGTTAAATATTGTGGCCAAAAGGAGAGAAGTCAGATTTCCTTAGGCAAGTAATAAATATAGAGTACCTGGAATACAATTAGAATAAATTGTAATTGCAAATTACTACATTTTGCATTGAAATGTGTCATTTCCTAAATCTTATAAAATTTCCACACTGTGTTCCTTGTATTTCCATTCAATTTTAGAACTTTTTTACCTTATTTTTGTACAATTTGAGACTATCTTAGAATGCTTGCCCCACTTGCATTCATAAATGATCATTAAAAGGTCTGGATTTTTCCAAGAAAAAGTAAGACGTGGGGAAGTGTTAAAGATTTAGTAACTTCTGGTTATCAAAGCAAACACAAATATTGTTACACAGATTGGTGCTTTAAAATGAAACAAAGAAAATAATTTTAGGCACTTCCATACGAAGAGAAAAAGTGAGCAGAATCCCAGTCCTGCCTCTACCCAAGCAAAAATTAGGCCACAACAATTTGCACAGGGACTGTTTATCACCCAAAATGCACATAACAAAGGCATTTCTGGAAACGTATTCCCCAAAAAAGTGAAGAAAAACCACTGCATTTCTCCCAAAGTGAGTTTTCCCAATATTGCTCTACAGCCATGCTCTAGGAAAACTCTGCTCATCAGTCATTACCTAACACCTTCCTACATGGTGCCTCTGGGGAAAAAAGGATCTTGCTGAGATAGACTTTATCTGATAATTACTATTCTATTTTCTGCTCATTTTTCTCAACTTTTAAAAATTATTTTATAAAGGAAAATAATAAAGAAGTGCCCAGATGACAGCTGAGAAGCCATTTGATTCTCAAATCAAGAGGACCAGTAACTACAGACATACTGGGCATTTCTGATGTGGTGAAAGGAAAGAAAACAGATATTGGCAGAAGCAGTGGAAGTGCAGGAGACAAATGGCAAGTAAGAAATCCATCACATCAGGGAGTTGATGAGACACTTTCTTGTCCCTCATATAGAAAACTGCCTCCTAAAGACAATGAAACAGTGGTGAAGAGAGACCTATGAAAACAGGAGAAAAAAGAATTGAGCTTGAGTCCAGAGAAGAATTAGCAGAAAGATGCTCTGAGTGAATGTTCTGAGAGGGGGAAGGAAAAGCATCAATAGCCATTTTTCTGCACTATGCTCTGACTGATCATCTGGGCTGAGCTTGGGAAAGTTTTATCTGGCTACTGAAGATCTATAAATTAATCTGCTGGCAGCACCACCAGTATCATTTGGAAAGCATCATCTGTCCAAAAATGAAGAATAAAGTCAATTGCTGTCTAAAATTTTGACTGGTGTTGAAGTGAAGAGGACAATGTCATCTCCACATGGCCCAGAGTTCCCCAAGTCCCTTACCACTCTAACTTCCTGTCTAAGGCTTCTCTGATGAATTGTCTACTCTTGCTATATTTCCAAATTTTTTTATTAGTTTTCCTGCAAAAAAAAAAATACCAAGGACATTTCTCCCTACTTCACTTTTCCTTTCCCTTTCTCAGCTAAGAGAGCTTTTCTGACAAATACCACCATAGCTGGGAAGAATTTAACCTAATGCATAACATCTGTGTTTGCTTGAGTAGTTTCTCTGTGCTTACTGATTCCAATTTTTTTCAAATCAGGATATTTATTGATGATTGAAATGAGAAACTATTCAAAAGCAACTTTTTTCTGGGTGTCAATCAGAGTTTAGTTTTATTTCTTAATTAAAGCTTACAAGAATTTCATTTTTCTTCTTACTACTGAATACTTTGCTTTCCTATGGACTTGGAATTTGTACAATACTCTATTTCTATAGATATTTGTTTCAGACTTCTTATTGAAAACAGATTTCCATCAATAAAAAACTGGTTCCTGACTGTTTGGAGTGTTTTTAAGCATGTTTTGGCTTAGCACTGTAAAAGCTATTGATGATTTTTAAAAGCCCCAGTTATTAAGTTCAGGCTTGTACATGGGGATCAACTGGTTCACATTCTATCTATTAAAAAAGCATCTTTTTGCAGGGAGCAATACAAATACAACTTACCTTTCTGCTATCCACCCCACAACGTTGCAGCATAAGCTGTTTGGTTTTTGTTTGTTTGCCTTTAAATGGGACAAATAACGGCGCAACTTTTTCTAAGAGATAAAGAAATGAGCCTATTTTCAACCTTAGATTCAAGTTACTCTGCATAGCATTAAGCTGTGTGCTGAAATGTAGGAATACAGAAATGCAGTCACCCACTGGGCAGTCCCTGTGAGCACCTCCTCACTTCTTAAACCCTTGTACCATGAGAAATACCCACAGGGGCTGGCACTCAGCCTACAAGGAGGAATTCTTTACCCCATAGTAAATTCTTTTCTAGTGACTACCTGATCTTTTAGACAGTAAAAATCTCACATAATGAAATTTCTACTAGTTCTCCCCACTATTGCCGTGGTTGCAGTTGGAGAATTTAGAAGTGAATATTAAATTTCAGCATTTGTTAGTCCATATGGTACAGAATGTGGTGATTCTAAAACTAAAAAAGAAGTTATTTTTTGTTAATGACAAATGCTCCTTTGTATCTGCTCTGATGTGGATTGATCTGAATCAATGAGAATCAATGTAATATAAAAGCAACAAATGGAAAGTGTAGTCAAGAGGGAGCTTTGATCTTTAGCCTTCATACTTATCTTCTACACCTTACAATTAAATCTATTTCTAAAGCACTAAAAGTGCAAGTAATTCATTACTAGGCATTCTTCTATCCCAACCACACATGATTACAACATAATCCTCCATTACAAATAACTGATACCAGGAAACACGACGCTCAGCTCATCCCTGGCTAAGTCAAATCGCCGAGGTGGCCCCAAGGGTGGATTTGGCTGACAGAATCTAATCAAACACAGTCATTCCAGCTTACTCACTAGACAGAGAAGGATGCAGTTCTGTGATGGCTGGAAATCAACCATGAGTCACAGATCCCATACATTCATGTCTGCCACCAAAAGTACTGAATAAATGGTTTGGTAACAAGTATATGCAGTGACTTGGCATAAACTGTCACTGTCATAACCACATTGAAAAAAAGATACATGGGCAGACCTAGAGCAGAAGGTGCAGATCAGAAAATACCCAGTGGCATTCAAAACACAGTTGCATTTGTCTTTCCATACTGACATGAAATTATTTAGCTGACTTATATAATGTGAGTAGGATGGTGCAAAATGAAGAATGAAAAACAAGAGCAGAACCAGGTATGAAGAGAGAGAGATGATGGGATGGAAGAAGGTAACCAAGGAAGTTGTTTTTATACACTCTCATGTTTAGATCATAAACCATTTTCCAATACTAGGTCTAATTTCCAATGCAGAAGATTAAACTGCATTTCCCCCATATTTCCAAATTGAAGATGTGATCAAATTCCTGCTCTATTTGTATCCAAGTTTTTCAGCCTTTACACATGGGTCATATTTTACGAAGCTTTCATCATGCTAAGTGCTTTCCTCTACATTTTCAACACCGTTCTGCATGTCTTATTCTGTTTTGAAGTATTTTGCCCCAAACTTGCAATCCTGTTCCACCAAAGCCAAGCTGATGTCAAAGAGAGCGAAATAATTGCCTCCCTTGTCTTACAGGGGATGTTTCTGGTTTTATCTGAGCACTACATTTGCTAACTCAGCAGGACCACAGCAGCTCTGATTCTCATTCTGGTTTTTATCCACAAGGATTCTGAGCTGCTCCTGCAGATGCTCACCATCTATATCTCATTTTGTAGCCACAAGCAAAATACTCAGCACTTCTCTATATTAAATCTCACCTGGTGGAGTGCCTCAGATTCGTTTAAATAAACTGGAACTAGAGCAATATGTTTTTAACAGCCTGGTCATAATTAATAGTTTCTATAAGTCAGAATCAGGGAACTAAGTTAAAACATGACAGCCTCATTTTTCAAATAATCACCTCTCACTTTTCTTTATCTTCTGCTATATCTAAACTTTTTCTTATTACTTTTCATGATCCCCAGTATGAGTCATTTTGTAACACAGCCTATTTTATAATCCCTTACTTTGTTACACCTTTACACTCTTCCCAAGCCCTCTTTTTAAATCACTTTTTCATTAGAATTCATCTCTGATTTCAAGTTCTCTGAAGATAACCCACTGGAACCTAAGGATACCTTGTCATGCCTTCAGAGAATCCCACAGTTCTTTTGCCACCCTCCAATTACTGTGTTATCTTCCCAAAAGCATTACCAGTTTCCCAAAGCTGTGATGTTGGACAATCTTCTGATGTCCATTATCCCCATAGTCCTTTTCCCACCTCCCCCTCTTCTCCAAAAAGTGCATATCACCATGGCATGATCACTTTCACACCAACTAGCTTCTGGCTTCCTTAGCCCATTCTTCCTTGGCCAGGATGAAACCTGAACTGATGGCTGCCTTAACTTTTTAAGCATGTACAGATAAGGCCAACTGAAGGAAATTTGTGAAGCCCTGTCTGCATCCCAACCTTACTTTTTCAACTTCCAGGGAAATTAAAATCTTCCTTTATTTTAATTTCTTGTCTTTGGGGTATTTCCATCTTAAAAAAATGAACTTTCAAAAATAGTCTTCCTCAGTGTCTTCTGCATATTTCCAGGCACAAGTCTGTCCCTCAACTCTCCTCCGATTCAGAGCAGGTATGGATGGTTTTGACATGTGACACTACATTGCCTTCTTTTCATCCCTACCTGCCCTCCACAGAAAATGTTCTCCTATATCAACAAGTGCTTTGTCTGACCATGTCTCACAGTTTTCAACCAAACTACTGAATAAAAAAGAAGTTAAAAAAGAAATTAAGGAAATTATGTCATAATAGTGAAACAACTAATTTGAATTATCTGTCAAATTCTGTACCATTCCACTTTCAAGAGGAGAAGCTCATTACTTTTTGTATTGATTTACATGTAAAAATAGTGAATGTTTAGAAACTTGGCATTAGAATTAAATATATTGATATGAGGGAATAGAATACTGTGTTTAATTGTTTGTTCCATATTCCAGTTCTGCAGAATAATTTATCTTTTCTTTACCCTTGGAATGGAGACAGTTTTAAACCCATGAAATGTGCCACAAAAAGGGAAATATGGTTTCTAATTCTATTTATACTCCCAGACCTACTGCTGCTGCTAATAAAGAAGCAGACACAGGCTCCTGGAGCACTGCTCCTGGTACAACCACATTCAGATTCAGTTTCAAGTACTGCTCTTGTACCTCTCCCACAGACACATGCCCTGAGCAAGGCACAGCATTTTCTCAGAAAGGCAGAAAAAGAAAAGGGGAGAATGAAAAATGTCATGAGGAGCCAATAGAGATGCTTAATGCCAGGTATGAAAGAAAAGGAAAAGTAAGAGAAAAATAAAAATAATAAAGAAAACTATGGGAAAAAAAAAAACAGAAAATGAGCATCCAAAAAACAGAGGCCATCTGTAACTGTGCCAGTCTTGCCAAAAGAAGAAGCAGCACATGTCTATCAAAGCTAGTGGGTCACTTCAACTATTAAAGGTATAAACAGCAAAGGTTCAAGCAGAACACCAGATATTTTCTAACAGATCTTCCCTTGGGTCAAAACTGCAAGTCACTGCCAATTCCCCAGACAGTCAATGATAATAAAGTGTTTTGGGCTATTGTGGAGACACAGCTAAGCATGCAGGAGTCATGGTTTGGAAGAGTTTGCTTTTACACAGATGAACACAGGAATCACAAGTATTCTTGCTTTTAAAAAGCTACCTGGCATGTTTAACCCAGAATTTAGGAAGAATCACTACCTAAATGAAAGCAAAGGATGATTTAGTTTTTCTAGATGAATAAAAATAAAAGTTCAGATGATGAAATATAAATCAAAAAGGGGGTGGGTAGTTAGAAATACATTTCTTTTTTTCCCCTCTAACCTCCACTGCTTTTGACAGCTATTGCACGATTGAACATAATCTGTTTGAAACCAGAAAAGTGGGCACACAAATATATAGTTTTTAAGCAGTAAGGTTTTTATGACTTTGGCTCCAAAGAGGACATATGGGAGCATGATTCTGCCTGAAGAGACACATCCCTGTGTATTCTCTTGCCCTGGAAAACCTGCCAGGTAATGTTTCAGCCTTCCAACCCCACACAATAAATTCAACTCCCAATTCACCAGCTTTTTTCTAAAGATGACTGAGTGCTTTCTCACCAGTATCCAAACTGAACAGATACCTCAGCACAGAGCTGGGTTATTGAAAACTAGCAAACAGTACAGCTGTGCAATTCAAGATCAATTCATATTCCACATTTGTTCATTTGCAGTGTAATTACCAGTCATATAGATTTAAGTTAATTCATCCAAAGCTTGGTGGTCTTGCTCACCTAACAAAATGTGTTATACCTCCGAAACTTAACTCCTATTCTACCACATGGGAAGGTGCACAAGGGAAAAAAAATACCCAAATACAAATGTTTATTGGATTGCCAGTACAGAGAGAGTAAAGTAAATTTAATTAAAGTAAGAAGATAATAAAATCTCTTATTGACTAATACCACGCTATACAGTCATCCTTACTATAGCAAGGTAAGTCCAAGTTTCAGATCCTTGCTGGCTTGATGAGAGGTAGGAGACAGAGCACCCTGTAAGGGCTCTGGCTCAGTAGATCTCAGCAGTCCAAGCTGTCCAAAACCCTTAAATGATTTCCTGAAGTGCAAAAAGCCTGGTTACACCCCAGTGCTCTTAATACAAGGAACCTCAATGGAAAAAAACGTCCCTGTGCTCTCTTCCTGCTACTGCCCCTTCAATCAGTCAGCCCTACACCTCTCTTTCCTTGCAATGGGATCATTAGGTCACAGCATGAACAGAGAAGTAGTGTAGGGTCCTCAAGCTGCTCAGGACAATTAAAGGACTGGCTAAGGTTTTGGTTCATTTGCATAATGGATTTCTACTCTTGTGGAAACACATCAAAAAGGCCTGATTTGACCGTTGGGAATTAAAAGTTAATTCCATTCCACAAATCACAAGTAACAATCAGCATCATCTTTTCCATCAAATATAGCAGTTCCCACTACCACCAAGTGGAAACATGTACATGGAAAGCTTAATGAGTCTGTCCTCTTGCTAGCATGGGGGAATGCACACTTTTATAAGAGGCAAGCCGTAAGGAACCTCCATTTATGTGTAGATGCATCCAAGGACCTGCTCAATGCACCTTCTTTTCACAGTAGCTTTAAGCATACACACAAACTCCAACACTTCTGTTAAAGAAAGGACAGCCAAGACACTTCCTCTTCCTTTTGCCTGCAAAGACTTCTCCAAAGTTTTGTGAGTCTGAAAAGCTTCTCAAGTCTGTTTGGATTTAATTGCATTTTGAGATATTTATAAATTATGTGCACTGATATTTTTCACTAGAAATTTATACCCTAAATTCACATGCTGCTCTCACAGCTTCCCTACCCAGTCTTCAGCCACAAAGGAGAAAAAACAAAAGCTTTCAAAAGAGAAGCACAACTGACACCCCGTGTGATGTGTTTGCTCGTGTATGTGCATGCACACGTTAGTGCATGAGTGCTGAAGGCTTTTATCACAATGTTACACATTCAGGCTTCCTGAAGTGAATTTTAACATCTGAACAATAACAGCAGCAGTAAAAAATTCACAAACACTCCCCCTCTATAAATGTTTAGGGAAATATGCACTGTATTATCTTTATGTGAGTATAAACACTGACTCTCTGGGCATCTTGCTGATGTTTTGTAGTGGGTCATTACAGCAGCTGACAAACCAGGAGGCACTTAAATGTAACAAGGACTAGAAAGAATTTATAAAGCTTTTGCAAGCAGGGATTTCACTTGCTTTCCCTAACCCCGATTTAATTATGGAGCCTGTCTAATGCCACACAATACAATTTATAGTTGCTATTAAAAGTTGCCTATCCAAAATTATTAGCTAGGTGCAAAGAAAGGAGTGAGAAATTAACAAAGGAATTGGCTATTAAATTAGCAACTATGCATTTATAATATAAAAATAAGACAGTGAACACTGTACTTTTTAAATTAGATATTTTGCTATCTTTAAATAAATCATTACTAAAACCAGGAATTTATAAAATACTGCCATTTACCAGTGATTTATAAACTACTATATATGGTATAATATTTCATTGTTTTCTTAAATAATAATCTGAACAGATTCCCATTAGGGTATCATGGCACTGAAGTAAAATAAAGAATTATTGTAGCAGGACAGGATCCCATTTGCTGCAGAGGGGAAATATCACACTTTCAATTTAAGCTATGCTGGATCTTGGCCAATACAGCAACACAGTTCTGCACTAGAGAAAGGCCATGTATCATGTAAATACATATTCAAATGGACTAAGCTCTCAAGTGCTCTCTCCTCTCCTGGCATCTGTGTGCAGGCTTTCACAGCAGTGGAGGGTGAGCTGCTGGCAGAGAGATGCCTGTATTTGAGATTTCTTTTGAGATATTCTCTGCTTCCTAAATAGCTAATGAAATAGTGTAGGCAGGAAGGTAAAAATAAAGTCTCACAGCTGCTCTGAGGTATATTGGAAGCTTTATCTTGACCTCTGGTGTTCAACCTATGCCAATTCAACTAAGACAGACAAGCAATGACACCAGAGAGTTTGAACCTTGTGCCACTCAAAAAGCAAAAATGTTACATGTATGCTCAGTTTGGTGTGTCAAAACATATGAAACAAAAGATGGTGATGAGTGAATGCAGCAAGCTGTGTTTTCTCTTTTGACTTTCTTACCTCATTTACATAGACCCAGTGACTATCCTTTGATGCAAGGTTGGTTTCCACAGCCTACAAAAATAAAAAGAAACATAATAATAAAAATAAATAAAACATGGGAAATATATTCCAGAAAGAACTTATATAAAAATGTACTATAAAGCTCACTTTGATTTTTTTTTCATTGCTACTGACATTGTTTCAGTACAGTTCTTTTCATCTCTTCCTCTGCTGCTTCATGGAATGGTATCTAATTGGTGGTAGGCACCCATCTCTGACTCCAGTTCCTAAACCAAAGTACCCTGAGCTGTACATGTACCACAAGAGCAAACTGGGGCAGGGTGGTACATCAGCACAAGGGGTCCCGTGACGAGTGACTGCACAGAACACGCAGTTCAGGAGATCTAACTTCTCTGTGGCACCCTACTTGGCTGGGTTTCTTTTCAATATGCCTCCCAAAATATACTGTCTCTGGCTCATTACACCTCTGATAGTTTATCTGTTAACTAACCTAGTTAATTAAAAACATGGCAGGGAGATGCTCAAGTGAAGTTCATATGTTTATATGAGAGTTCATCCTCTCTTCATATTTACATAAGGCTCAAAACAAAGTTATGATTTGCATGGTAACTGTTTTTGTCTTCCTAGTATGAACCTGGATAATCACTACAAATTATAAAGAAACAACCCATCTCAGCAGTTTGCATATTTATCTATGCACATATAATTACTGGGAAGCTAAAATTGGGGAAGATTGCCCTCCTAGCACTGAGAGAGAACCTCAGTGGAAGGGTCTGGCAATATACATAGAAGTTCCTAACTGTCTCCTTTGTTTTGCATAGATAAGCTCACTTCAAGACACTTAATAGCCTAATAAAGTGATAGCAAGCATGGAGAGATGTACACTACACTGCCAGTGATACTGAGCCCTGCCTGCTCAATACATGGTTAAACAATTACTACTGCCTGTTCATCTCACCTCATAAAATAGTTACACATGTATTTCAGGAGGCAGTTCATGGTTCTGAATGTTCCTGCCTTCGACCACTTCTTTCCTCTGTGCCAGTATGACCCATTTATTGAACAGATATTCTTATCTCTATTATAAATGGCCCTATGAATCACTGAAATTAACCCAGTTAAAAAAAAAACAAAAACAAAAACCATGAACAAATACAGATGAACAAAATAGTTCCAGTTACTGGTTTTTAACCTGGATAATTTCCACAGTATTTCACAAACAACTGAACTGGTACAGAGGCTCTGTAGACTAGCACTGGGCTGAGCAGAAACATCATCAACCACCTTCCTCTTTGGAACACATTTGCATAATAAGCCTCTCAGATATTTAGTGTCAGATGGGATGAATCACCTTCTCTTATGACACTGACTACAGATGACTGGCTCAGAAGAAACGCCCACGACTTCTAGGGCTGCAGTGGAATGACAAGACATCCATCCTTAATATAGGCTAAGGGATATCCAATCCCTTCAAAAATACAAGGTAAAACTTCACTAAGGAGCCAACATCAGCATCTTTAATGTTAATCTTAGCTTACACTGTGTCCTTAAAAAAAAGGTATAAATTACTTGCCTAAGTAACTGTGTTTTAAAATTTTGCTCATTTGTGTAGCCCACAGAAGCGTAAGAGAAAACTGTGGGCAACACACATCCCTCCATCTATTTCTCATGTCCACAAGCTGTAGTACTCCTTTAAAGAGACCAAAATTCCAAGAGAAACTGCAAACTCATGGGAAGAGGAAAATCAACACAGACAGCACACAGTAATTCTCTTCATCATCATGAAGAGCATTATAGGAAAGTAACGAAACCTGGTGTCAAAGCAGATGAGAACCACTAGAGATAGCACTTCTGACAAAATAATCCTCTCCTAAACATCTGGTAAAAAACTGTCCCCTTGGTAGTTGCCTCCCTTGCATTTTTTTAAGCCGGAAGGAACATTAAGCTGACCACCTAACTGAAGAACAGCAGCTCTTAGGAAAGACAGCAGTGATCAACAGGAGGGCAAAAATGTGTACATTTTCTCCCTATTTGCCTCCCAAACATATTCAGACAAAGCCAAAATAGCCAGGTGCTGTAACATATAGAGAAAGAGCAAAGTGCTGCTAGCATTAGCAAAGCAGAATTAAATAATGCTCAGGTGCAGAGTTATTGCACTGGCTACACTTTGTGATTCATCTGCAACAGTGAGCAATTTGTATGAATAAATGCTCAGTCTGGGGAGACGCAAGAGCCAGGGAATTTGAAATGAATTATCGTATCTCATTCTTCTGGGTTCACATATCTGGGCCAAAGTTTTTAAAATGAGGTGCCTAAATTTAGGTTGCTAAGAGCTTATCTTTAGTCATCAGAGTGCCAGACCATTCAGCGCTCCTCCTACAGAGCCAATGGCTCTGCATTCTAATAGCTTGGAATGTATTTAGAAACATCACCGTAGGTAGTCAAGCCTAAACGGCTCTAAATATCTTCTGTTCAGAAATGCAACACATAGCATGAACCATTACTCGAAACCAAAATGTGCTGGAAGGGAGCTGAAACTTCTTGCATTTTGTGCCTCAGATTTTGTACCATATTTACAGGCTTGCCATCCTAAAAAAAATCCTTTAAAAAACCCTATTGAAAAACAGCTCTCAGGTTTCAACTTTCTGATAGCACCACTGTACTGCTGGAGGCTCATGAAAGTTAAGCAGTGTGAAAAGCAAGGTCCTGGAGACCTATGTTATCATAAGGAGATTTATTGAGAATTCTCAAAGTAACAGAAAATTTAATGTTCATAACTTACTGAGTTTTGTTTTTTTTAAAGAGGAAAAAGGTATCAGCACTTGGGAGATTATAGTCACCCGTTTTTAATTATTCAAGCTGTTCAGGATCTTGCCAATTGCTTGAGATTGTGTCTATACATTCAAAAAGAAAAAAAAATTGTCTATGAAACACCCTTGAAGGACCTATTCCATCCTATTTGATAAATGTACCCTATATAAAGAAAGTAGGCTATGAATTTCTGAGATCATATGCCTGAGTAAAAGCACTGCCATCTATTGGGGAAGGATTCATGGGTTAAAATATGCTATAGTTTTGTATGGAAAAATGATTAATATAGGTGCAAAATGTCCTAGTTCTTTTTATACTTTCTATGTAGATGGGTCCAGGTGACACTTGGGAGTAATGCTTCATAATATTTCTATGAAATAGAAAATCTGCTTTTGAGATAACAGTACACTGGAAATTAAAGAGCATCCATCTTTCATTTGTTTTCTCTCAGATTAGCAAATAATTTCTACATATTTGGAAAAAAAAAGAGGTTTATTTGAGGTTGTGCCCTTCTTCCTCCCCAATTACCTTTCAAGAGTCAAATGTAAAATGCAGAACCCAAACAAGAGAGTTGTAATTCACTCAGTGAACCACCACAAATGACAACATATAAATAATACTCTCCGAATCAGGCCAGAACTGGAGGATGGGAAGGGGAGCAGTGAATGAAGGAAACTGTTTACAATTTCTCAGTAGAAAGCATTTGCAATAGAAATGAAATAAGATGACACTGAAAATCAAAATATGAGCATTAAGATTTTATATCTCATAGCAACACTGATAAAAGAAAAGAGTAAGAAGCTTCACAAAAAATAATCAAAGATAGTTTCATGTATATAGGTTTGTTTCCTTTTAAACATATAACTTAAAATAATTTACTGCCAATAATCCATGACATTATTTTATTGGAATACAGTGGAAAACAAATATTTACATCACCTTTATAACTTAACTCAGTTCATTATTTTATCTAATGGCATTTGCAAGATTAAAAGGAGAAGTTAGGAAAGTACACAATAAATACTGCTATGTTCCAAAATAATTCTGCAGAGGAGGATTAAAAAAAAAAAAGAACAGAAACAATTCTTCCCTGACCTTCTCAAAAATCCCGAATCTGAAAACCTCTCCAAGCATATAATGGGTGGCCAGTAATAGGGAAGGCTCTTTCCCACAGTACCTGGCTGCTTTGCCAGGGTCAGCACCTTGCTGTTAACAGCAAAAAGCAGGCTGCATAAAAAGGGACGCAGGGATGAGTGGCCGGACACAAGTGAGAGGAGATGCTGGGAGTGTTCAAACAGACCTGGGCAGGCTGTGTTCCAGTGACAGCAGGATGTGCTCCAGAGTTCAGAATTACATGCAGTGCTGTTATAGTTACAAACCTGTTGTCTCCTCACTGTGCACCCAGGGGAACAAGCAGTTGGAATGTCTGGAAGCCCTGTAACCAACCCTGCGATCCTAGAAGAAAATGTCTTGCAGATGGCAAACACAGATGTTCCTGTTGTGTCTCAGTTTTTGGAAACAAAGGTTGCCACCCTGAAATCCATGATACAAAAGAACCACCAGACTGTTTTGCTAGGAGGGATACCAAAGTAGCAAAAGTTATTACTTGCACATCCTTCAACTTAATGGTGAGGATAAAGAGCATCATAGCTCTCCACAATGAAAAAACAAACAGGGCAAACTAGGGAGTTCACAGAAAATAATTTAAAAAGTGTGTCCTAAGAGATACTGGAAGAATTCAAAACCGAATCTCTTGCCAACTGCTATGGTTTAACCCCTAAGTACCATGCAGCAACATGCTCACCTCCCTCATCTCTCCTGGGGGGAGAGGGAGCAGAATCAGGAAAAAAAGGTAAAGCCTGTGGGTTAAGATACAAGAACAGTTTAATAACAAAACCAACAAAATCTTCAAAAAAAACTGTAATGAAAAAGGACAGAACAAAAAGACAGAGGAAAATAAGCCCCAGAATGACAATGATGCACAATACAGCTGCTCCCCACCTGCTGACCAATGCCCAGCCCTTTCCCGAGCAGCCACCAGTGCTCCCAGCCAACTGTCCCCAGTTTATATACTGGGCATGATGCTCTGTGATGTGGAATGTGACTTTGGGTCAGTGTCCTGGCCGTGCTCCCTCCCAGCTTCTTGTGCACCTCCTGATGGGCAGAGCAGGGAAACTGAAAAGTCCTTGATGTGGAGTCAGCACCCCTTAGCAACAGCTACATCAGTGTGTTACCAGTGTTGTTCTCACACTGAATGCGAAACACAGCACTGAGCAGCTACTAGGACGAAAAATTAACTCTATCCCACCTGAAAGCAGGTCACAAAGGGATGACTAATTACAGCTGTCACCAGGGAGCAGCTGCACCTGCCTTGTAGCGAGTGCTCCGTGTCACCAATCGTCCCCAGACCACAGCTCCGGGCCCCAGGCCCTGTTACAAAGCTCCTCCTCCACAGCTGTATTCCCATTGCAAGACCTCCCAGTGCAGACCTCACCATCCAGACAGACAGATCATGGCCAGCCTGGGGCAAGGAAACTTCCCTGTCCGAGCTGCAGGGAGCCCCTGTGGCCACCACACTGGTACCACCTGAGTGACAGCTGAGGCCTCACACAGAGCAGGTTTCCTTACTGGCTCAATCCTAGGCTTCCCATGGCAGTGTCTCAGACATCCCAATCCTTAAAATAATCTTGGTGCAATAACTAAATAACAATACCTTGAGCTGGTGCCTCTGAGGAGAGACCACAACCGAAGGAAGAAGGAACCCCTGAGTTTTATCCCCTCACAGTGTAAAGATGGGGAAGTCTGGGGCTCAGTGGCTTCTGCCATGTCCCTCAGTGTCCCTCAGCGTCCCTCAGCTGGCCAGGCCACACGTCCCGGGCCCTCTGTCAGGCCAGGGGCTGTCAGTTCAGGGCCGGTGGTCTCAGGCTCCCGGCCTGAGCCTCTGCTCCAAACGCCTCCCTCAGCGCCGAGAGCAGCACCCGGGCACGGAGCTGCAGGCTCCGGAGCACCTCAGGGAACGGCCTGTGCAACAGCTACACCCTTCCCAGGGAACAGCATGACAAGGATGGCTATAACCCTTTTTTACTCTTTTTTTAAAAAAAACTTTTAATTATTATTATTCATAATGAAGGTGTGAGCAAAGGAGGGCTTGGGGAAGTAGTCATGTCTAAATCTCAGCTCTCTGCAAATCTTTCATAAGGGATCAGTCTCATTAATTCATTACCTGCTCAATTTACATTTGCTCCTGAACAGGTTTCAAAAGAAAAGTGTTTCTAGCTCTTGTCCCAAGTAAGGTTGCTTCCAAAAGCAGCTTTTTTTTTTCTTTTTCTCTTTTCCCTTCACATCTTTGGAGAAATTATTTGCCTACTATGTTTTCTTTCCCCCATCTCCCAAAAATAAGAAAAATTCTTTAGAACCATTTTGAAATCTACTGTAGTAAAACTGCAGTAGAGAGAAAAAAGGTCACTATCATCTATATAGCACTTTGCAACTTGAGTCAAACTTAGGTCCACCTGCTGGGTTTCATTGCAGGAGATGGATTTAGATCTTTAAAAATAGCTTTGTTCTTGATTTAAATGTCCAGGAAAACATCCTAAGAATCAAGAAACTGGTTTTGATCCCAAAGAAGAGCTACAGACCAAGTTTCCACTGCAATACAACTGACAGTAATTAATTGGACAATATCAAAGTGCACCTGTTTATCTGAGAAGCTCTGTGTATGTCTTGGATACAAATAAGTTAAGACAGCAGATATAAAAAAATCAATTTTAGTAGAACAGATGGGTTCATTCTATATCCCCTAGATAGCAAACTTATATTTAGAAATTTCTTCAATTAAAATAGGGCAGTTCTTGTCCAGGTGTGACTTGCATAAGTAATAGCACTTCACAGAAAAACAGTTTCTCTGTTAACAGTAACTGAGATTTTTGTACTTCCCTAGAACCTTATTTCCTTTGTATTTTAAATAAATACCTCTTGGCTCAGTATCTCCAGAGGAGTATTATTTGATTAAAAATAAAGTAAGCATTACTAGCCACAATAAATAATTTATATACATAGTATAATTCTCATAGCGTACTAAAGAGCACCCCAAACTGATACTATTTCTAAAGTTTAATTGTTAATGATACTATTAAAACAGAAGTTAAAACAAAATTTTCCAGTACAACATCCCAACTCTAAATAAAAAACCATAAAACTAAGATAATCCAGACTAAGAATCTTGAAGAGAAAAAATTCATTTGCACTAAACTGGATCAAGCCTGTAAGTTTATTTTTATTATTTAATACAGGCTAACTAAAATTTCTAAGTATCATTTCAAAGTGAAGTATGAATTTTTTTCTTCTATAAATGGTAAAATGGGAATTGAGTTTCCATGACAGATTTGTTCAGATCAGAAAATTCACTGAAGCTGTCCCCTTTCTATCTGAACCATTTTCCAACAATTTGACCTTCTACTAAAAAAGTGTTGCCAGAAGTTCCATATTCTTTCTTCTCTCTGAACTTATTCCTAGAACTGTGCATGTCCATGTTTTTTCAAAAGCACCCAGCAGGCTGACCTATGTTTCCCTGCTCACCACAACTCGTATCAATGATGGAATTCACTTCCTCACACTTACACCAGAAGCTGTCAGTTCTGAATCCTGGCACATATGAGCTTCCTACAAGCCATTAATGAACCACAAGCATACTGTGCCTTTAGCATCCACATTTTCAGTATTTCTCCATGTGTATGACTTCATTCTTGGTCTACACTCTAGAAACACATTACTGACAGCCCTCTCTCAGTGGGCACCTTTTTCCAAGTTATGCACTGTTAGGTTAAAACATAAAGCCTGATACTTTCTGCTGAACTACACTGCTGAGAAAAGCTGTTCTTCCCTCCGTGGTCCTGATGAAGCTCCAGTAAAAACTGAAAGGCTATCACGAGATCCAATGGCATTTTAACCATTCCAGGCTCCTCCATTAATACAAGCCTATAAATCTGGCATGTTCAGCCTGAATCTCCCACAAAAGAGAGGCCAAATCGGTCATGGAGAACTCTACACTCTCATTAGTCTGAGTCAGTTCTCCAGGGTTCTTGCTCCCTATAAACTCTGTAATATTTCATTTATGTTCCATCCAAATGATATGCAATGGTCCTTTCTTGACCTCTGTTCCAGTTCCTTCACAAGATAAACAACTCAGCCTAATGGGGTGGGGAAGAAAACTAAAAAAGAAGGGTGGGAAGACGGAAGGAAAACAAAAAAAAAACAAAAAAAAAAAAAAAAAAAAAAAAAAAAAAAAAAAAAAAAAAAAAAAAAAAAAAAAAAAAAAAAAACACAAAACAAAAAAAAAAAAAAAAAAGGGGGGGGAAATAAAATGCATCCCTGAGCTAATTCCCAAATACCATCCACAACTGAATCCTATTTTTGGTTGCTAACAAGGCATTTCACACAAAAAGGAGTAACTACGACCGAAACGTTCACCCAATTTTAGCACACACCCCTGGAGTTGACAAATGCTAATTGGAAGGTGCACCTGACATTTTGTACAATATAATTTGATAACAACTCGAACCACAATATTCAATTTAAAGTTTGCACTGCACTAGCTGCCTGTTACTTAGGTCATAGTTGATCAGAAAAAAAATACACTGAAGGAAACCTACATAAAAGGTAAATATTAATCAAGAGAAATACTGGAGATGAAGAAAACTATAGGAAGATTGAGAAGACTGCAGAAACTTCTAGCTACACAGCTGTATTGTTTCTGAGTAACTACTGTAATTTCTGTGGCACTGCCCATGGTTTTAGCCTTAATCGTTTCGATGTGATGCCCTGAGATTCCTGGTTAATCTGATTCCCATCTCA
Organism: Notiomystis cincta; assembly: GCA_013398075.1. NCBI lineage: Eukaryota > Metazoa > Chordata > Aves > Passeriformes > Notiomystidae > Notiomystis > Notiomystis cincta. The sequence continues at coordinate 359,316 of VZRX01023118.1, read as the reverse complement.
TACGTAATGCTTATTACAGTCAGTCCCCACTGCCATTCCATTTAGTGCACGTTCCACTGCACGATGCATGAAAATACCATGCCTGGAACTCTTCCAAAAGCACTCAGTAAGAATGTACCCTTCCAAGCTCAAATGTCACTTGGTGTTTATAAACATGGTAGCTGTTGACCATTTAACTGCATGGCACAGTAGTGACACCGGGTAATTGCACAGCTGTCAAAAAGCAACATTTCTGTAAAGACATGAATCTAATGTTAACTAAAGAACAAAACCTCCTGGAAATACAGTATTTAAAATTTTACCACAGCCACATGCCAAGCTGAATTTGAAGACCCAATGGATTCTTTTAAAAGAACTAAATCTTGCTCATTATGACACTGCTTTTTTTTTTTTTAAATAACAGGTTTGTACATCTATATTTGATTAAAAAGCCTCAGCTTTTTAGAGATTTTTTCAAAGAATTTTGTAATGTTTTGTTGGGAATTATACACAAATCATACTCCAAAGAATCAACCAAAATTGATCAGAACTGCCCAGCACTCAAAGGTTGGCCTTTTTTTTTTTCTTTTTGGTTTGTTTGATTTGATTCGCCATGTACCTTCCATTAAGAGAAGAAATTTCCATTGAAACAATATAGCAGTTTAAGTCTTCTTTTTGGAATGCCTACAGGGGATTGTCTGGACATTGGTCTGAAGGCTGAAAATGCTTTTTCAGGCACAGACTCTGGGCAAAGAAAGCTGTTTTCAGCATGGAGCTCCACAGTCACACACACTGCACACCACCAGTCCCATTCACTGGGGTTCCTCAGCTCTGCTAAGAGCTTGAACTCCAGCTCCAGCTTGCACTGCAAGTTCAACTTAACTATATAAAGGTTGCACATAGGTTTCCAGAGTTTGGTCTTTTTGCAGGTGTAAACAGCAGACAGTAATTATTCCATTAAAGACGCAAAGTTCTTTAACATGCACCCAACACCCAACAGTGAAAACACAACTTACACATTCCTAATTCTCCCCTTCAAAAGGCTTATACTTTGTCCTGATAGCATGAAAGCTGAAACTCTGAGAGTCACGTACCACAAACTTTGGAATGAAAGAACTAGCTATAGGGTGGAGAGACCACAGCAATTTTCAGGAACTTACAGTTTAATACTGATTTACTGCCGCTAGCACAAAGTTGCCAATCACACTGCAAAGCTGTTATTTAACGCAGGTTATGGGGTTTTAAACTCCATGAACTTGGAAAGGTGTATCAACATCAAAGGTTACCCTGTCCAATATCCGTATTTTCATCCGTTCACATACATGCTATCTCTTCTCTTAAATTTTTTAAAAATCATGTCTGATTTTAAAGGAAAGATGGCAACAGTCAGCCTGAAACATAATCCCTTTTGAAACAGTCCTTTTCTGCCTGCAGCACTCTTCTGCTTTAAGTTGCAAAATAAATACATAAATAAAGCAAAGTCCTTACAGGTTTGAGGACCTTCTTGCCAGTCACAGGGCACTTTATATGCACAAACAGTGCCACAGGCTGTGTGAGCATTAAAGAACACCTTAAAGATCACCTTAACCACCTCAAACCACAAGACTCTTCCTGACCAGCCTTGCCAAGAGGAATGAATATTTGCTGTTCTTACACTGCCTGAGGATACAGGCCAGCTGTGCACTTGCCAAGTGAGAACTCTCAGGATGCTGGAGGAGGAGAGAAACCCTTGGGAAGCAGCAATGGTGGTGTGGAAGGGCTATGTCTCCCTCAGTACGCCCACAGTCTCAAAGACTTTATACAAAGCCTTACAAGCTTATGAAGGCCACACAAAGGCATGGTGTGCATGTACAGCTCATGCCAATGGGAAGCAGATACAAATAAATTTCCTTTTTGTTCACAGATTTTTCTTTCAAGCAGATGTTCAAATATTCACCACTTGGGTCCAATCCCGTGATGTTCTGCACCTATACTTTCTCAAAGCTTGCAGAGATACACTGGAAGCCCCATGGTGATCTCATTACTGCCAGTCTGCATCAGTTCTATCCTTGGCAGCAAGAATGATATTAAAAATATACATTACAGTAATGGGACATGAGCAGATTTGACTGGAAAACATAATTACTTTTTCTGAAGGCTTGCACACAGTTATTCAGACGCGTATGGCAAAGTTACTAATTTAAAAAAAAAATAACATATTTCATCCTTGGAAAAAATTTCTACTTCATCTAACACAAGCTCACACAGTGTTTGCAAAGTTAGAGACAAATGGGTTTTAAGATAGAACCTCTCCACAATGTCTGGAGCAACAGCTTATCTTCTGACTCAAGGGACACCTGCACACATTACAAACTATGCCTTGGTTCTGCTCTTGAAACGAAATAATTTTTAGCATTTTAATTAGTGCAATTTCCCCCCCATTGTTTCTGAGGCAGAATTTAGACAAAACACGGATTTTTGTTAGAATTTCCATGTACCTGAGTTTCCCTACAAATCCAGAGAAGGAAAAAAGAGACACTAATAAGGTTCTAATTTTAAAATATGAGCTTGTTTGAGTTGTGATATACTACTCTTAGCACTGATTCCTGTCATTCCATCCAGGCAGGTATGAAAGGATCCACAAGGGAAATTTCTATTTTGTTTAAATAAAGTAACCTCCACCTTACTAACAAAAAAATAAAGTCCAAGATATGGTACATCATTTATGCAGGATAATTTATGTAGAGGACTATCAGTCTATGTTTTAAACCTCTAATGATTTTCTTACAGAGAAGAAAACCAGTCCCCAAATATTACAGAATGTACAGATTTTTAATTTAACAATTATGTTTGTGACAAGTTATGACTAGAAAACACAAAATTGTTTCAGTGTATATCCCATTAAAATGGATTAAAATTTCAGGCTAATGTATGAAAGCACCCATCAAGTGTTAATTTCTTTTTCTGAAGATGAAGTGACAGCAACCTGTTGTGTAACAACACAAAAAACAGTGCTGAACAAGGACTTTGGCATGAAATCCATCCTCCTTGAGGGAAAATCTGTGGGAGATGGAAACAAGAATCAAGCCTATTATTTGATGATAGCTTTATTTATAAGGTTTGTGCTGTGGTCAAATTCCTCTATTCGCAGAATCTCCTTACACACACCAAATTTTTGAGCAAGGCCAGGCATTTGACCACATATTACAGGTACTTCAGCTGTGACTGATACTCTTCTCTGCAAAGAGAAACAGAGATGCTGCAGAGAGCAAACATGCAAGTAAAGAGACCAGAAGAACTCAGCAAGCACAGAGGAAGATAAAGTCCATGGGCTGAGACCTATGGGTGGTGAAGACATCACACAGAAGTTTAAAAATATAAATGAAGAAGAGGGGAAAGAGGACAGGGGAGGTAGGAAGTAACCACAAACTACATGAAGGAAAAATAAACTTGAGACGATTGGAGATTCAGACAATCCCAGGAACTGCTGAATTGCACGAGGGACAAATTGACTGGCCTGCCATCAGAGAGCACAGAAGGAAGAGGTCAGCTGGCTAGGACAAGAAAGACAGCCTTGAGACAGAAAAGAAATAATAAAGAAAGAAAAAAAAGTCCTTCTTCACTCAGGTCAGGTGTCACTGTAAAGTTACTTCTGGAGCAAGTAAGATTTATATATAGGTGAGATAGATGTACAGTGCCAATTGAAGCAGGATGCAGCTAATGAAGAGGAACAGACAGATAAGATTTGTGACAGAAAGAAACAGTCAGCAAATGCAGCCACTGAAAAGTATTTTCATTAAAGTGAACATTTCTTAGCTGATTCTTTTAGATAATAGTTCAGTGTTGAGCTTTAGGGACTAAGTCTGAAGCTACTAGAAGAAAATTAAATATTAAAAAGCACACAGGGCTCACAGACTCTAAAACTACTTTTAATTTGCAAGACTATAAATTTTTTTTAATAAGGATTTACTAACAGCCATTTCCAAAGAGGGCAGTGCAAGATCTAAAAACAGCAATAAAAATACAGGTGTGATGACATTTTAGTCAGAAAGGGACTGATACTTACATAGTAAGATAACAGACAACAAAAAATAAGCAGGGATATCATTGGAGTCTGTGTAACGTGAGGGAAGTAAAGAAAGACTACTTGGGATAGCAGCCCTGCAGTCAATGCTGAATATAGAAGAATAATCCTTACCTATTAAAATGTTCTGTAGGGCTGGTGTGCATTTAATAAAACTTAAATTCTTGAAGTCAATGTAAAAAAATAGTAACATCTTGTAAGAAAGTGCAATCATTATTTAAATGAAGCTAAGGATAGTCAAGGTTCCTAGCTTCAGAACAGAGACATTAAGAAATTCCAAATTTCCCCTGCCCTCCGTAGATTTTGAAGTTTTCACTTTTCCAATTTACTCAGCAGTTACTCCTTTGGAACCTGAGCACTTTAGTTCCTTATTTAATATTATCAGCAATGAATCTGACAAATACTATCAAAGGAATTAACTACAATAGAAAACTAAGAAGTATGATAAATACAAAGGTGGTTAGAGAGCATTTAAAAAGTGATGATTTCTGAAGCCAGATAATATAATTACACTGAGATTCACTACTATGAAAAATAAGGTCATGCACGCAGATAACAAAAGAAAGTCTATTATTTCAAACTTCATCAGTTTGAGAAGCACCACAGGTGTTATTACAGGTTCATTATCTGTGGTCTAGCAATCTGTACACCCATGAACAAATAGACCTTATGATATATTGATATAGACATAGCTGCATAGATAGGTATAGATAGATACATATGTATAGCAGATTAAATGTTGTCAGTAGAGTAAGAAATACAAATACCAACAGAGAGAATCCTGCAGTCACTGGCAGGTTGAGAGCAGAGCTTTAGTTTGGACAGCTGAGTAGCAGAACCATAGCACAACATGTTTCCTGTATTTCAAGTGCTGTATTAAGTACCCCAAGAGGATAAAAAGAAAGCATCCCACCTGCTGATCTCATATGGCCATGCTAGCAGAAAGACATATGGATACAAGTATTATCACAGATATATTCTGGCCAAGAATAAAAAGGTTTCTAAGTCTTATGTGGAGATTCTTATTCACCTCACAACAGTAGTGAGGTTCCATTTCAGGAGACTGCATGATCAGTTTAAGAAAGTGATTATGGAATACATATTTATATATTTATGGCCTCTCTTCTCAGGAGACACAAGCACACAAGCCAGGAGTTCACTTCTTATCTTGTACCACTGAGACAGTACAGAAACCCAGCAGCAGCCTCCTGGGTTTTATGAGAAAGACACAAAAATATGCACTTTATGTATTATAACTACAGCAGAGCAGAAAGAGTTAATACTGAGGCCCTATTTCTATTAGGAACTCAGGCATTCAAGGTTTAGTATCTCAGATGTGGCAAATTGCATCTCCTGGATCTTGGCAAGCATCTTGTCAGTTTCAATGTAATTTGTTTTTCCAAACCCAAATTGTTTTTAAAAGATTAAGGTGTTCTAATTTTTTAAAGCATTAAGTACAAAAGCAGTAATCCTTCACCATTGTGATAAGGATTGTTTACCATAATGTTTATTATTTACTAAAGCTTGACTGCCAAAGAAAAGGAACTCATTTTTCGAAGTTCATTTATTTATGTAGCTGCATTGCTATATTCCAAATTTGGGACTGAGAAAAGAAGACTGATTACTTCAGCTCTGAAAAACTTGCACAAAAATAAATACAATTCAAGAATGAATAAAATAATATGTGGTGAATATTAGCTCCATTCAAGTCAAGGGGGACAAGATTTTCTCCTCAGGAGTCCTTTGTCTCTCAAATATTGCTTCAAATCCTAGAGAAATGATGGATTTAGAAGACTATTAAAATCCAGTTTTCCCAGATGTTTTAGTAAAGTAAATCAATTAACAGAACCTTATAAAAGACTATCTATTACAAAAAATACACACCACAGCTAAGTAAAGAAATATGGGACTCTACTTTCTTGATGAAAGTAGGTATCACAAAGTTCTGGGGAGGGGGAAAACCCACTCACCCCAACACTGAAATCACTCCCACTGGAGAAAACCCAAGATGATTTACAAAGAGTGCTCAGTAGAAAAGAGTAGGAAAGAAACCCATAAATATAATATGACAAGACCTCTTCTTGCAGTTGGAAACTAGGCCAGAGAGATCAAGTGCATGATAAACATCACCCGCATGTGACAGAACAAGTCACTCATCCTTGTTCAAGACCTTCAACAGTATCCTTGCTTTAAAAATCTGGACTCTTTCTTGCCTTCAGTAGAGGCGTTCATCACAGAAAAGGATGAGCTGAACCTGCTGCTTTCTGCCCCAGAAGGAGCAAAAGAGAGCACATACCTGGAGATACACTGCCAGTGTCCCAGAGCACAGTCCCAGAAACACATCCTTACTCATGTGCTGGCTCATTTGGTACCTCTGCTTGAAAAGTGCTTTAGAGAGGTGTTCTCCTGACTATGCACATTTATCTGTGCCTTTTACCACTTTCTCCATGACAGCATTCAAACTAAAGCTCAGCTTAGAAGAATATCACTGCAAGTTTGTACTTGCAAATGTTACCCTCCTGCATCCCTCCTGCAGCTGTCCTAAGTCTGTGGCTTGATTGTTAATTCAATGCTGGAAGGTAGCAGAAGGGTTGCTCCTTCACGGATCTGAAGCTCATAGCCAGAAATGTCAATCCATAATCCATATCTACCCCTTCCCTGGGTAAATACACACATTTGTGGATGTGCTCCCACACAGACATATACACACCCACACATCTGTCTGGGGATAGGCATATAAAACAGAAAAAAAAGAAAATGGAAGGAAGAAAATTGGGTCACCAGTGACATCCAAAGCATAAAAGTATTTTAAACAAAGTTGTGTTCTCATCACACTGAATGGAGACTCAAAAACTGACTCCTGGATTTATCATACAATTCCTGAGAAAATATGAGCAAATTTTCCAAGTTTGAAGTAACTTGATAGGATACATGTGCATTTTGATAGATACATACATACACATATATTCATGCATAAAATGTTGCAAATCTAGGACTGACAGGGATAGGAAAACCACTGCTGCAACTTTTCAGGGATCATACAGAACAGCAGGGATCATACAGACAGCATCTAAAAAAAAAAAAAACCAACAGGATTGTATTAATAGGTATGCTAACAAGTAAAAAATGTTTGCACATGTCTTGGCCACTGCTTTTAAGTTTGGCTATATCCAAGTAGGATTTATTGCCTACTCTATCTAAGTAGGCACTTACCTGGAAACCCAATGTAAATTATTAGAGCACACAGTTTGTTTCTGTTCTACCTGTGTGTCAGGCATTCATTTCCTTCTGTGGCTTTAGGAAATCAGAGGTCCATTTGAAACACTTCGAATAAGTACATTTTTATGTCACCGTTTGTTGGCTTCTGGGAGAGCGACGCCTTTCCCATCCAGGGCGACACTTCTGGGACAAGTGGCAAGGAGCCATCTCCCCTGCTAGATTTCCTTGTGCCTTGCCTCTGAGAGCACATTTCAGCACTTCAGTTGGCTGTGTCAGATGAGATAGCACATGGCTGAGCTCTGTGCAAATTGCCTCTCACAGCAGCCGCGTACCATGCTCAAACATCACCCTCCCTAACCTCCCATTGTTCCCTGTTTCTTTTCATTAAGTCTATTCAGCAATTCTCTCTAAAATCTGTGTCTTGGCTGTCTCTCTGTCAGCTGATTCCTTCCTGTCCCTCTCAACAAGCACAAGACATTACTCACCTGTCTGTGCCGCACAGCTGAAACAGAAAAACTACCAGTCAAGTGAGAAGACTGCAGCACACTCCTATAGCATTATTTTGCTTTCCCTTAGATACTCTGTACTCCTCATCCACAGAAAGATTTATTTCCCAAATTAATTAAAAGTACACAGCCTGTCTTCATTCTGAAACTCTCACCAGCTATTTACTCCATTCCAAACCTAGAGACAGATGGAGCTGTTTGCCCTCAGCTGTAGATAAACCTCTACAAACATAAAACTCTTCCTCCCCCTCTACAGCATCTCTGGTTCCATGTGTCCCCAGACATATTGAAGAGTCTCTTCCACCTGTGTAAAAACTCTAGCCCATTGGTTCTTCTACTCTTTTTAAAATGGAAGACCAACTGGATTTTTGAGCCATGTGTCTTTTGTTTTCTGGGTCTTGCCTAAATAAGGCATACTAGGCTCAGTAAGGTGTGCTCAAAAAGATGAATTTGTAGCATAAACTTTCAGTTTTGGTTACTCCAACACCTGTTCTCCTTGTACTCAAGCCTTTCTTGCCCAGGGGCTCTGTTCTTGGGATGGAGTCAATGACAGGATTCACCTGGTCCTCACACTCTTTCCTTCAGAGATGTGACCTTAGACCGCCCGAAATTGTGCTGTGAGAAGTGAATAGGCACAACAAGTCTTCACCAGCTTCCAAAAGCCAAATCAAATTACTTTCTACTCCACCAACCTACCTAGCTAAAAAATGAGGAGGACATTTCTTTTCCTGGGCTCAGTAAACAGCAATAAATAGCCACTCCAGTTTGCAATTCTCATTTAGCATAACTACAGATACTTAGTCTTAGAGTATCTAAGAGATACTTAGAGAAGGTATGCATATATGCATACATACCCTACCAAATACCCAAAACAGGATACACCTGCCAGTCAAGCCAAGAGCCAGGAATTTGCCAGAAAAACCCTCCTTGTTCAAAAACACTCAAAACAGTAACTATGACCAAAACTACTCTATGGCATTGTTAGACAATTCTTGTTCGAAATTCCACTGCTAGAACTCATGGTAGATTAGGAGCAATTAAAATTCCTGTAATTTAAAAACACCGAGGACATCATATGGCTTTTCACAGCCTTCACATGGGCCTGAATTCTTTTCTCTGACTACTGAGCATTATTAATTAACAAAACTTGTGTTTTTATTTAGTAACTGATTATGAATTGCTCAATATCCTGATGATTCTCAAGTTCTGCTTTTGAACTCCATGCCTGTGCAGCTTGGGAAACCACGACATGCAACCTTGAGCTTTCCTATTCCATCCTATTTGCCAAGAAAGGCTCAAAACCTGTCTCAGATGAATAATTGTGGTAATAACTGAAATAAACTAAAATGCCTTGTTTTTATCACTGCTTGAATTACTACCACAGAAAATGAGGAGCCTTGGGAAAAAAAAAGATGTTAGAAGCATCTGCCTGATGCAAAAATCAAAGTTCCTTCAACGTTTTAAGTAAAGTGACAGCAAAAATGGCTATACATTTCCAGTACCAAACTTTTTAAATCAATAGGATTTAAAATGCATGACTAATTGGGCTGATACAAATTCCCCCTTTGAATTTATATATGTAAATGTTTACATAATTACCCAAGTAATTATGCCACCCTTAGCTACACGATATACATCATATACGGGCTGGATAAGATAGAAACATTGATAAATTAGTGATCAATCTTTACAACAAGCTTTTCTTTTCGAGTAATCCTACAACAAGCATGGGTACAAGGAGGAAATCAGAACCATGCACCACCAGTCCTTCCATCTGAGTGTGTCAAGGCACACATTGAATAAATACCACGTGGTACTTTCAGAGCAAGGCCAGCCCTGTCAGCTTTTCCTCAACCTCCACCCTTGACAGAGCTGACAGTGTGTTGCCACCATCAAAGTGCTTTCAGAAGACCCTCTCTTCCCTCTCTCTCCCAGACAGGACTGCAACACTGAAAGTCTTTGTGCCACACACAACTCCAGGCCGAGGAGACAGACTCGATATCAGAAGCTGTGTTTGCTGCAGAAAGAGCAATAATTGCAATTTTCACCCTTGTTTAAACAGAGACTAGTGGGGATGGCTGAGAAGAGAGCAACAGGAATTCCCTTCTCCACCCTGTGTAAAGTTTCAGGGGAAATGCTGCAGGAATTCCAACAGCTCTGGGGGCCTGCTACTGGTTTGCATCTCCCTGCAGCTGCTGTACCCTGTATTCACAGCCTCTCCGGCCCTGCAGTTTCCAGTTTGCTCCTGATGGGGCAGTTTTACAGCTCTTTCTGAAACACCTGCACCGAGGAGCCTTTTCAATGCATCTTCATTCTTTCTATTCAGTAAAAGGGGAGTTAGATACTGGGAAAATTGCTCCCCTCAGCTTTCTTTAGATATGAGTGCTTTGATCAGAAATCTACTGAAATTAGTGGGTCTCTCTTCAGTTGTTTTCAACAAACATGGGGCCAGACTTGGAAAAAAGAATATGAAAAAAAGCAAGACTTATCTTTTTTTATTAGACCCTATCATAATCATCTTGGCAGAAGAAATAATCATTTACATGAGAGGACAAATTAGTATCTAAATAATAAACTCTCCATGCTCTGGAGTCATCTCTTCACAACTGAGCCCTCTATGCATAATGTAAGACTGCTGAGTCGATGACTTTGAATAATCACAAGTGACCTGAAATAACAGCAAAGTAACACAGAGAACTGAATCTTTACCATTGTCTCCCACAGGGACTAGAATCCATTGTTCCACACTGTAAAATGTTGTTTGTGTAGATAATAATTTTATCTTGTCTAACTTTAAAGTTCACATTCATAGGCTTTTTTGATTAATCAAATGGCTTTGACAGCCAGAAGCTTCTTTCCAATATTAGAGAGAAAGTGGTGGGTGCCAATTTATGATTATTCAAGCCAGTAATCTCCTGTGTCTCTGGCTGCTATTATTCCCTTGCCTGTGACCCAGCCACTTAATGAAGTGAAATTAATTTACAGTAATAGGAAATTCTCAGAACTACATGAAAGCACAAGCCTTAATATGAGAAGAACAAATGGCTATTTCATGCAAGGCTGACCACAAGCATTGTAAAGAAATTTGAAAGGACTTTATACCTTTTTAAATAGGTATGGTATTAGCTGGAACAATATACTGCAGTAAATATGATAAATCAAATGCCTCTTCAAATCAGAAAGCACCAACACAATTTTCTCCTTTTGTCACACAGCAGAATTTTCTCATTTGCATATAAATGTATGACACACATATATTTTATAAAGGTAAAAGCAAGATCTTATCATCCTTCATATCCCTTTTAACTCTTCTATCATAATACCAATGACAAACTCCCAACAGCAAAGCAGTAACAGAAAGGTTGACATTTATTTTGCTTACTCGTCCTTTACAAATGTAGGTATTGGTGTACATTTGCACTGAAATAAATATGGGTTTATCTTAAAGGGCAAAATAAAGCTCCCATTTTTGTCCAAAGATATTTTTTATCTATGAAATTCTACAGAAGTGTGAAACTGTAACTCAAAGCCCTCCCATTCTTTTATTCTCTTTCATGTAGTAAAGATATCAAGTTTCTACATTTTGCTTTAACATTCTTTCCCCACCTCTGCCCTGAGAAAACAAGAGGGTGTGGAAGCAGAGAGGAAAAGGTGTGCAAGAGCCACAGCAGCTGGCACTGTCTCCTTCTCCTCAAAATAAATTTCTTTATTTGAAGCATTAAACATTTCGGATCATTTGCTAACTAGCTCTAATACTTGTTTTGTTCTCCCTCATATGCTCTGTATTCTTACACCAATTTGTCAAGCCTTCTTAGGTCCCCTGGGGGAAAGAATGGTTTTCAGTGCAGCAGTTACCACAATGATCCTTTGGTGTGTCTGGGGCTATGGGACAAGAGGCACCACTGGTGTTCAGTGCTCTCACTGCACACATGGGGTGGGGATGCTCAAGCAACACACTGAAAATGTCCTTTGACATTTCTCATCACCCTCTTCCCCAGCCCCACTGAGACCATCTGATTTCTGGTGTGTTGTCACAAGCTCCAGCTCCTCCCCTTTCTGTTCTGCTTTTCCCTCATCCTAGAGCTTGGGAGAACAGGATAAATCTTTTCCCTTCAAAAAACCTCAAGTGGCAACAAGACGCTGTGGTGACACTTCTGCTTCAAGTGGAGGCTTTTCTATTTTGCCCAAAGTTTCAGATTACCTCCAGCTGAAATCACTGCACAAGCCTTGGCTTTACAATTACCAAGGCTGGAAAACAAGCAGTTTGCCACTGTTAGCAAAGATCTGTGCCAATTGCTACCCCTGGATGGATCTCTTTTTCCCCAAGAGACTGTTAATTTATAGAGCTCTCTCATGGAAACCAGGCTTATTTCCTAGTGGACCTGGAGATCTTTATGCAAGGTGTGGGCTGCTGCCCAAGGTGTTATCAGCAGATGGAACAGGTCCAAGCTTTCTTCTGCATTTATCCCTAGGAGCACACCTCTGTTAAGGAAAGCATCCAGCCTGCACGGATAAGGGGAAGGGCAGTCATATTCCTTGGGAAACACAGTGCAAACTCCAGCCTCTTTCAGGTCCTTAAGCAAACTGACTCTGATTGACAGACAGCCACAGAGAGATACATGAAGAAAAGGCTTTACAAGACAGAAAATGATTCATATCTAATGATAATTCAAAGATTTCTCTTTCTCCCCCTCTATTCATTTACTTGTTCAAATAAACTGAAAAGCTCCTCCGTCTCCTTGGTATTACAAATTCATCCTTTCAAAAACTGCTTTTCAAAAGTGCTATTCAATTTCTTCTCCGGCAGTGCATCTAAATCTTCTGTAACCCAAACACAGTGTACACACATTACCTAGCTAAAGCTGAATGGGATGTGTTAGTCTGGCAATGTGTTCGAAGCAATCTTTCTTTCCTCAGGAATCTTAATAGATAAAATTGAAGAATCTTTAACTGCTAGATGATGGAAGCTCAGAAAATATATGCAATGAAAAATATTTCAGTATTACAAATAAATAAAAAAAAAATAAGATAATCTTAAAGGAGTTAACTGATGGGCAGCTTAAACCAGTAATTTCAATTTTAAATCAATCTCATAAAGCCCAGAAAAATCCAAAGTATTAACAGTTCTAAAACACACAAATATAAAGCAGTGTAGAGAATTATATGTCATGGTTCAATCCTAATGTTCATGTCAGGTAACAAAATAATTTACCAATGATTGGTCAACCAATATTTAGATATTTAAGATTATCTATAGAGAGGCTTTTTTTTCCCTTTAACAGGGTTACTGGTAAGATTTAGAAAAATAAATTACTGATACAAGTTCTTCAACTACATACAATATTTATTCCTTTAAGAGAGATTTTACATGGATTTAGGAGAACAAACAGGGGAAGGATTAGTGATGGGTTAACTCTCCTTGCCCTACCACTGTGCTAATTCTGATTAAAAGTGTGGAACAATTTAGACACCCTGCAATGACCACAAAGGCTGGATTATCTTTTGCTACTCTTCAGCATTATATGTTATGAAGTTATAAAGTATTGAGGAAAACTCAGAGATAGTTAGAAATGCTTTAACCCAGACATCTCTGATCATTTGAGCATAAAGGTGTTACTGGGCTCACAGCAGCTTCAGGAAATACTTAAAGCAGCATTTACAAAGGTAGTTCTTACTGCTTGTACTAAGAAAAAACATGTGGTTTGTTCACCAAACAATCCATGTTTCTGACACATGAAGACTACAGGTTACAGGGAGGAAATTCAGTTGAATTAGAGAAAAAGTAAATTTGCATGTACATAAATGCGCCTAAAAACACTAATTGCTAATTGAAGTTCCATTCCAAAGCACAGCATATTCATCAAGGAAAAAAATTAAATCTAAACTGGTAGTCTTCAATTTACCTTCTACATTCAGTGCACCAGAAAGCATCTGTCTCTTAAAAAAAAAAAATTACTGCAGAGGCAGTAGCTTGGAGTACTTTTACTGTAAATGTTTGTCTATTTAAGCAAAATATAACCAAATAAAAATAAGCAACTGTCCTGAGATTAATACATATTACTTTAAACCCCTTGATCTTCACAGATTTCATTTTCAACCTTGAACAGGTGATTCAATATCCAAATTCTTTGTTGGCCAGTGCAAAAAAGCACAGAAATGCTTTCTTAAATCATAAGGTACTGTGAGAATAAAATGCATTATTTTTAAGGGCTCAGAACCTGTAAGTGCAAAACCTCAACAAGTACACAAGACATAGATGCATGCTACAAAGTTCTCATTTCAAATATAAATATAGAAATCTTAAATCAAATTCAACATTTAAAAAAAAATAAACCTTCAGCTCTCGCAACTGAAGCAGTCTGGAAATTTGTATGCATGAAAGTTAAAAATATCTAACTCCTGTTATGATTTGCCTTATAAATTCCCCATGGAATTGTATCTCAGAAGGTTGATCAGAAGAATCATGAGACACAGAAGACTGCAAAGCCCCAGAAAAGCCAAGGTCTTTCTGAGCAGCATGCAACAAACAAGACCAGACTGAAGAAAAGAGGATTCCAAATCATGAAAATACATGAAACTCAACTGCTTGTGGACACAGCTCCTCTGCAGGCAGTTGCACACAATTTCTGATGGGTAAAGTGTAATGTCTTTAGAAATCCATCTGTAATTTTGGGGGGTTAATGGTTTAAACCTTCCTGCAAGATTCAGGCACTGCCTGAATACCAGTGGGGCTGGACTTTAGCAATACTCTGAGGCTATGACTTAGCTGCACAGAGAAATGTTAACTCAGATCCTGCACAAGGAAAGGGTCTTGTGAACCCTTTTTTTTCCACAAGAAAAGGAGTGTGAATCTCCAAGCAGCAAGTGAAGGTAAGGTCTGCCCCTGAACTCTACTGCCTTGGACACACACAGGCTGGGCATTAATGTTTTTTTAATAAATTTTAATTTTAATAAAATATCTTGCTTTCAACAAGTAACTAAATCAACGCATGACATGTGCAACAATTAGTAACAACTGGCCAAAATAACCTATTAAAAGATGGAATTATCATTTCTATACCCTCTCCTTCCCTCCTTCCAGAACACTCCTCAGCATTTACCCAACTGCTGCAAAATAGTTAAGGTTGGAAAAGGCCTTTAAGATCATCAAATCCAAATATTCATTTTTAAAAGGGTTAAATTATGGAGCAGATTTTTGGAATGAACACTTCTTGTGTGCTTCTTCAGCTACAAAGTTTGTATTCAGACATAAATTTGCAGTCTCTTTTTCAGTGGGCTTTGGGTGTTTTCTGTTCTGGGTGTTACAATAGCAGTTCCTTCAAGGGCATTCATCTAAAGATATGTACGTGCAAAGAGAGAATCAGAAGACTGTATAATAAAGGATTTTTCAAAAAACCAACACATTCAGAATATGTGTATTCAAATCCAGAGCTAGAATATTATTCTCATGAAAATGTTGCCCATAAAGATTACTGAAAAGAAAGGCTTCAGAGAAAAATCAAGAACACCTGAAAAATCGTCTGGAAGTGGACTTTTACATATTTAAACACAATCTGAACAAGTCTTTCTTTGCCAAAAGGAATGCACAAATTCCCTGAGAATTTACTCATGGCAGGAAATGAAAACAGACCTTTTGTGCTCCCCTGCAGACTTGGCAGCAGAGACCCACAGCCAATTCACACTCGAATGACTCCAGAGCTGATCCAAAGCTCTCAGTCCCTCCAGCACTTCCAATGTGCTCCAAAGAAAAGCTGAGTATCCCACAACGAAGTAAATACATAAAGGTAATGTCTGATATCTAAAAGTCACAGGATGGGCAAGACATGTTAATACAGGATATAATGGCAGAACTAACAGCTTGATTTCAGAAAAGATGTAAAAAACCAAAACCAATCTGCAAAATTTTTTTGTTTGAATGAATCATCTGGAAGTGGAAAAAACTGCACAACATTTTCTCTGATAAAGTAACCACTCAGACCTGTTGGTCTGCAGCTTTTGACTAGGTCTGTGAATGTTTATACATTGTGAGACAGTTGAGATCTACCTACCATCTGTATGCTTCCTACTCTGAACCTGATGCATTATAGCAATTGCAAGACTGTGGAAAATTTAGAGCTTGATTACTCAGAAGTATAAGTGAATACAGAAATTAACTATATGTATTATTGATGTTTATATAAAAATATTCCTCTAAGTTCTTGCCTTTTTTTTCCAAGTCTCTGTACTTATCATTAACTAAAAAATCTTATGACTTCAATATTTTTAACAAAACATGACTTCATTTCACAAATAGCATTGACCCCTTCACATCTGACTCTGATCAAAATCAGTCTTGGTCAATACTAATCACTGAGCACGTGCCTAGTAATATTAAGATCTTTGCTGGCTGAAAATCAAGTCAGTTGCTGTAAATAAGTATCCACATTTTAACATATTTTTAAATCACAGAAGGAGAAGCAAAGTAGAATATGGGTATGATGGTTTCTTGATAGGACTAGGTAGGTTCTGTAGACTGTTTTACACACAAAAATGAAACTCATTCAATAATGATCTTTGTACAATATCTCCTGTGATGCCCTCAGCACAGGATGTCAGTGCTCTGGCACTTGAGCTATTTACAATTCATGAACAGAGCTGGAGCAAGCACAGTGATTCCAGAAGGAAGGGACAGTGTAGATTTAAAATTTCTCAAACCCTATATCCCAGTAATTCCACTCTGTCCAGTTGATGCTGAGGCAGTAAAGGACAATGTTCAAAAGTGAGTAACCCTCTGGTTCCACTGCCATGGTGCTGCTGAATGCCCTCTCCTACTAATGCCATCACATGTGGAGTACCAACCTCTGCTGTTGGCACAGGATTTTGGGAAGCAAGTTGAAGTCTCTGAGACAGGACAGACATTTCTGCCTCCAAACTCCTGGGCTGTCCCTTTATGAGGCAATGCCACCAGTTTCCTGGAAAAGTGAATATACAGAGTCTGAGGGCATCCTGGAATGGTTCCACACTTCCACAGTGCATTAAGGAAATTCAGAGAAGTAACAGTGGAGCCAAGGACATGGGTAAAGACAGGAAGATGGAGTGTTCTTCCAAGGTCAGAGACAGTCAGTGTTGGACATATGAAGAATGATAGTTATATCTACTAATGGAGTGGTTTACAGGGGTTTTTATGTAGTTTCTTTTCCATTTGTTTAGTTTTGGTTGTTTGTGTTATTTCCTCTTCTTTATGGTTTCATCAGTCCATCCAAAAGGCCCTAAAAGTAGTTATATTAAAGTGCCAATTTCTGACCCATAAACATTGGTTTAAAATAACAAATGACATTCAGTTTGAATGACACTGTAAATGCCTTTTGGTCTTAACTGCCCAGTTCTTTAGTTCACAGGAAAATAATGTCCTTTCACTTGAACAGAAAGGGGGAAGTTTTCAAAAGACTACTCAGGAAAATATCACTAATGACTCATAATATTAAATCTCTTTTAAAGCCAAGAATATTTCCTTTATGTGCAATTCGGTTTTTCATATGTTCCACGCAATCCTATTTAGCCAGATGCAGACCCTAACTTATGACCAAGGGAGTCAGTGCTAACAGAAGGCAAGAAGGAACCAACTACCAGAGACTTCTAGAGGGACTTGTAATGAAGGGGCCAAAAAGGTCTCAAAATTAGAGCAAAACATGAAGACAATTTAGAACAGATATTTGCACATTTATGCCATGCACAGTAGAGAAACCTGTGAGCAGTCCTCAAATGCTTAAAGTTGCTTGTTGAAGTTAAGCTACAACAGAAAAAGGGGAAAAATAAACCAAAGAAAAAAGCTGTCCAATTTGTGATTTCCCAAGTGGACAGCTTTTCATTATACAATGTTTTCATGGGTGTGAATCACACTATTAAGGAACAACTGTGGTATGAGTCATACAATGGAAATCTCACTGTAACTCATTTCTTGTGACCGCCTGCACTACAGAGGATGCAGAAGAAATGTATTCCTGCCTGAACCACACCAGAACTGCCAGCCATGCCCTTGATCCAGAAATTAATCATGATTAATTCTGAGTTACTTATCTCTCAGTCCTGTTTCTGAAGATATCTCTCTGTTAATTTTTAGCTAAATGCACACTTGACTACTTTCCTGAACAAGAATCTGCTTTTTAACTTCAATTCCTGGGTTTACGTATTTATATTTTAGTACAGCAGGAAATGCAAAAATGCATATAATATGAAAACCTGAATCATAAACATTTAAAAGCAAAAACTCCATATTAAATACTGATTTAAATTTAAAAGTGCCATATTTTATAATTCAAAGGCTCTATATTTGCTAACTTAAAATACATCTGCCTAAGAATGTAACATTAAACAGGTATTAAAAATGCAACAGTCTCATGGAAAAGAAATAATCATATTGCTGTAAATCATGCAAAATGTATACTAACCCAAACTAAGGAAAAAAAGTTTTGATGTTAAAAGGCTAAAAGTAAGGACCCTTAAAACAGGCTTCACCATTAAATTTCCACTAAAAGGGACAACACAAGAAGGTTTATGAAGAAACCACATTTCTTTTGCTGTCCCTCAAGACCTGTCCCTCCCTTTCACTATGTAGCCTTTCTGCAGTTTATCTCCTTTTCTTGACCATCTCTGTAAAGGCAGAAGGATTTCCAAACAGATGCCTCCACAAAGCTCTACTTGGATTAGAGTACTATTCTTTTAAATCCTATTACAGAACAAATCAAAGTGAATCATATACATAGATAACGGCACTATTAACATTAAAAGTCTACCAGGTAATACAATGCCATGTAAGCCTCAAAAGAAAATATCATCTTGCAAAACTGGATTTGAGATGCTCTATGGCAGCACAATTTCTCTAATACCATTAACAGCTTGTGCTGTACTACTTCCTGCCAGCAAAAAAGTAAATATTTGAGGATTTCATAACATCTATGCTAAAATTTTGAGAGCATCTTGGACCATGTGATATATCTTTAATACAATAGTTTTCTCATTTAATATGTCCACAAAATAATTGCCTAATACACCAATTAAATATATCGATGTTTCCACTCCAGGAGACTTATAGAAGAAATTTTAATGAGTAATAAATCACTCATATAAAAACTCAGGTTTTCATTGTTTGTGTTCAAAACTCTTTTATTTCAAGAGTAATTGCAAAAGAAAGAAAAGCACCCCCATTTATCCCCAGTATAATTTAACAGTAGAATTCTTCATAGTAATTAAAGATTACTTTTCTTTTCAGAAAAGATATTGCTAGAGAAGACAGAGAGAGGGTTATTTTATATATGATTAAGGACATAAAATGTTTTACTTATGTGACATGTGAAAATGCTTTGTTCTTTCAGGAAAACACACTCTTTTATGATTGGTGTAAAATCTGGGTTTTGTCCAGATTATATATGAACAGATATGCCTTATCTGCAAGGAAAGTTATATACTGCTATAATTTCTATGTTTAAATGCCTTTGCTTAGAGCTCAGTTAATAATGGTGGGGTTTCTGTTTGGTTTCCTGGCAGACAAGTTTAAAATGCATAAAACAGTTTCAACTTAATTGAAACGGTATTTTCTGAAGAAAAGTTTTTCTGAAAAAAACTTTTTAAAAATAATGAGAAATTCAATTTTAGGTCAACTGACAAAAGTCATTCAAACCAAGAGATTTGTTTGTGTCCTAAAATGTTGCTGCTTTTTTTCCTTTTGACAAAATGTTCTTTTGAAATGAGAGAGAAGTCAAAACACTGCATTTAAAAAACATCAAAGCGTTTTCTTTTCTCTGAAATACTCTTTTATTCTGAAATGACCAATAATGCCTGTATTTTCTGCAGAGGGATTGACTGTAAAATGGTTGGAGGTGGTGCTTCAGTACAGATTTTACTTTGGCATAGTACAAAAAATTGCATAAATTAAAATAACAATAAAAGTCCACCAAGCAGCATACAGCAGGACTTTGGAAAGTGAAATAAATCCCTCCTATTCCTTTCCCAGCTCTATTTGTGCTGAGCTTAGCCATAGCATAACACTGGCTTTTGTACTGCATTAGATGAGAAGGGAGACATCAGAATAATTACCAGAGAATCACGGAATATCCTGAAGTGGAAGGGACCCACAGGAACCATCTCAGTCCAACTCCTGGCCCTGCAGAGGAGCCCAAGGGTCACCCCAGGCGCCTGAGAGCATTGTCCAAATGCTGCTTGAGCTCTGTCAGCCTTGGAGCAGTGCCTGCTGCCCTGGGGAGCTGTTCCAGTGCCCAGCCATGCTCTGGAGAAAGAACCTTTTCCTGATATCCAAGCTCACCCTGCCCTGGCACAACTCCAGGCCATCCCCTGGGCTCCTGTCAGTGTCAGCACCGAGCAGAGATCAGTGCCTGCCCCTCCTGTTCCCCTCACAGGGAGGTGTAGCTGCACTGAGGGCTCCCCTCAGCCTCCTCCTCTCCAGGGTGAACAGAACAAGGGACCTCAGCCACTTCACCATCCTCATGACCTCCTTTGGACACTCTCTGACAGCTTTAGATCCTTCTCACACTGTGGCAGCCAGAACTGCCCCCAGCCCTGGAGCTGAGGCCGCCCCAGGGCAGAGCAGAGCGGGACAATCCCCTCCCTTGCCCGGCTGGCCATGCCTGGTGTCCCCCAGGACAGGGCTGGCCCTCCTGGCTGCCAGCATCCACTGGATACTGTGAGAAAAGCTTCCAAAAAATACCTTGTACTGAGTTTCATCTATATATATATTCATCATATATGAATTGATGTAATGGCAAATCAACACAAATCTTCTATAACAAACTTTTGGACTTGATACAAATTGCAAAATCGTATCAATATGAATTCAAAAGGCTGGAAAATAAAGATTTGGTAACTGAAGACATCACAACCAGATAATAAGCCCAGGCCAGGCCACAGCACTTTAAAGAGTGGCAGTAAAACCTCCATAGAAAACTTGAAATGGCTTGGGATTTCATCCCTGTAGCCTTGTTCTTTCTGCAATGGTATTCCAGTCTTTCACTTTAGCAAAAATACTATTAATTTTCTTTTCTTTAGGAAAAAAAGGTTTTACTAAAGGCTTCAAAAGAGTTAAGCCAAAATTTAGCTATTTTAAGTGTCCTCTTTTTCATTTTCTCCTTGTCACTTGTGTATTTGTTTATTTAGCATCTCTTGCCAGATTTGAATTTTCAGTGCTGATACCTCATTAGGCTGTAAGAACTTCAAGGAGAAAAAAAAAAAAGCAAGATAAAAAAAAAATTACCGTTTTTTGACCCATATTTATGACTGAAAACTGCAATAAGATATCATCAATGATTCTGGAGAGAGGAGAGAGTAGGTTTCACTACTGTTGGCTCTGTAGTAAAAGGTCAGTGTGTCTTTTGGGGAAAAGCTTAGCAGAATTTCCTCTGTATTATTCTGTAATCATTACTCCTATACAATTCCTTAATGAAAGTATAACAATGCACAGTTTTTAAACTCCTCACATTTCCCTTCCCAAGGGCTAGCACAAATTCTGCCTCAAGTAGGAAATGAAACCAAACCTTTCAAAACATGGATCTTCTAAAGAGAAAATGTCACATTTTGCCTAGCAATAAACAAATTCCTTTGTCTGTCAGTAACAGGAAGAGAGATTTTGTTCTATTACCATATACAGATTTAGAATTAATATTTAGCACTTTTATTGCACTTTAAGTGTGAAACTCAGAAAAATTTATACAGCTTCATGACTAAAGTTGAAGCCATGACATTTTAATGTATGTTACAAAGATTATTTACTTTAATATAGTCTTTTCCTTCCTGTGATGGATTAGTGGCTTTATTCTAACAACAGAGGAAACTCAAACACTACCAAGCTTGGAAGTTTTCCTTTCCTGCCTGGGCTTTGCTAATTCCAGAACAGGCAGAGCTACACTTTGTGTCCCTGTGGAGCAAAAGCATCCACATTACAAAACCAAAATGATCATTACTATTTAGGAGGTTTTGAATGGATTTCACATTTCCTTGCTCAAAGATATGATAACCAAGACAAGAGCTGGGAAAAGTAAGAGAAAGCAAGCACAACAAAAAGCATGAGGATACAGCAAAAGAGAAAGGCAAAGATTCCTTCCACTTTATTGAGTCTTAGGGTGCTCCCATACTTATAAACATCAGGTATATTTTAAAAGGATAGCTTGTCACACAGAGTTCACCACCAGAGATAGGAGAGGTGCTCTTTAGCTTCAAGCTAAGCTTTCCTACCTATGCTGGAAGTTCAAATTTACTGCTTTTACTACTGAAGAGTCTCTAATAGCAGTTGAGATATTTAGCAAATTCTTGCAAGCAAATATTCCTACTGATTTATAACCACCAGCAGAATTTTACTACTCATATTTCCCACCAAATGTTCAAAAAGTTATAATTATCTAAAATTATCCTTCACCTAGTTGAATGATAGGTCTTAATGCTTTACTACTTTACTGCAGCAAATATGAAATAAGTGAAGGGATTCAACATTATTCATTGAATAATTTTTAAGAGGGCTTTTACTGTGCATCACATGCATCAAACTGCATAGGCTTAAATTTGTAGTTTATTTCTGCTTAACCACTGGATCAGAAAATTACTATTTTTTTTTGCTATAAAACAATAAATACAAATTTCTGTTTGCAAAACACGTATTTTAGATGTTACTTGGAAATAACAAGGAATGAGCTCTTTCCCAAATCTATGAATGATATGTACAAATGAATAATAATTTTAGTTATGAGAGGGCTACTGAAAGATTAAAATAATAAAGGGAAGTTATAGATGTTGGGAGCGAAGCTTTTGCTGGGAGTACATTGTACTCTTACCCCACATAGCCTTAATTAACTTCCTTGGTGCTGTGCATATCCTAGAGCCTTGACTAAATCACTTTATTATCTCACATGAAAATTTAATTTCAACTTTCCCCTCTCTCCTTTCTGAAGTTTGTAAAAACATTGTTTTTCTAAAAGTGTAACAACTAATTTTAAATAAGAGGCTTGATTTAGCAAACATTAAAACAACTTGTTTGATTATTTTTCCAGCATGACATTCTTCAAAAAAAAAAAAAGACCCTGACAAAGATTTTCAGCTTTAGTTTGTTGACAGCTTGATGAAAAAGTTAACATCAGAATATTGCCCTCTATCTCTAGTGCTGCACACAATGCTGTTAATCCCTGGTAGGCTGCTCTTGAAAGTTTTTTAATGCCTTGAGATGTTTTGTTGAAAACCTCTGTGTAAGTGCCAAGTGCATTACTGTGAACAAAGTGTGGGATGAACTGAGCAATCATGCAAATACAGGCACACAAATGCAAGCCAGGGAACCCCCTCTCTCCAGGACTCACATACCAAGAGAGTTTTGTCCCAAGCAGAGGATTCCTTCAGCTCTCTAAGGCCTGATTTGTGGTAAGATTTGTGGACAGACACACAGTTGTCTGATTGACCCCAAATCCTGTGACAAGCACTTTATGAGAGTAGTGGCAGCCAGAGAAAAACCCTCTGGCAAGAAAAATTCTTAAGCACCAGAATTTGCATCATACCACCTCTTCACAAGACTTTTACCTCCAGCCACCCAAATGTTTGTCCAGTCACAGCCCAAACCAGGTAATGCTTTGGCACTATTAGCTGGGTGGGGTCATTTCACTGCTGTTCTCAGGAGACATCCTTCAGCTTCACTACACAGTGAGGGCGTGATCACACTGATCACAGACCTCAGAACTACCAACTCCCACAGGAACAGAACAAATAACAAAAATAAAGGATATACATTCTTGTTAAATCTGGAGAGATTAAAGCACTGCATTATCAGCAGTGATAAAGCTTCTGGTAAAGAGGCATTTCCTCTTCTGTCAGAAGAGGTTTTATTTCTTGATCATCACTGAGATACTTCACATCCCCAAACAAAAGGACAGATCATGTCCTGAGCTCATGCTAACAACAGGTACAGTTCACAGTAAGATAATTCTGATTTGTGAAAACAGGAAAACAAAACTAAAATTAGCTTTTTTTGAAAGGGGATTGTTTAGTCTGCACATCACCTATATGTGTACCTGTAGTATGGGGTGTTTCTCATTACACACACCTTACTGGACTGCACGGGGAGTGAGGCAACAACAAAATGTGTGTCTGAGAACACACGTTTTCACTTGACTCTCAGGAACAATATTTGAAATTGAGAAGTCCACACTGTCAGGAGCAGCATCACGCCAAAAACTGGCACGAATAGGATCTCCAGAGAATAAAAATCAACACCACCACCATCACCTATTTTATCTTTGCCTACCCCAACCCACACTAATTTGAGATTCTTGTCTGATTAAACAACTCTGAGTAACTTCAGAGTAGTAAAAGGCGAGTCCAGATTGAGCACCATCATGCTACAAACACGAAAACTGAACAGAAGCTTAGCAAGTTAAAAAACACAGAGAGAAAAAAAAATGGCACTGCAGGGATCTAGCAGTTTTAAGAGTAAATTGAAGAAGTTAGTTCCTGCTAGAATGGGAATTATTCTACACTATCTGCTAATATTGCAGCTATAGATAAAAAGATTATTAAAAAGCTGCCTGGCTGATGCCCCTGCTAGCATCTCAAACATGGACAAACATATCAGCTGCCCCACATCCTCAGAGCTACCACAGAAAAACACTCTAATACAGAACACATTCAGGAAAGGAAATGGCTACAAACAGGATGCAAATATGTCCTTGCTAAATGGGAATATAATGGACCCTTATTGTACAGAGGGTGTAGACTGCTATCTTTTCTTTTTTTTTTTTTTTATTGAGTTTATTGAAGTCAAATAGGACAGTCATTCAACTCAAATTCTGCAAAATATCTATTCTAGTGAAGAGCACAATCTTAGAAATGTTTCTAAGTACTTTTGCAAAGGAAATGTTAAATAACATCTACTGTTCTTTGGAGACTTGTGACTCATACTCCACCTCCAACAATCCATGGTTTCTGTTATAATTAGGAAATACTATGTGTTTTCATGGTAGCACCTAGAGACCCTATTCCCTGGCACAGGAATGTGTAGGTGACCTTTTCAGTGTAAGTTCACCAAAAATGTTCTAAAATTAGAAACAGTAATATTTCTGTCTCCCACTTGGCAGAGGGAACGTTAAGTAGCACAGAAGTCTCTGCACATACTAATGATTTTATAAACGTCCTCAGTGCTGAAGATGCTGAGCACTTCAGTGCAGGAAGACCTCCACAGCATATGGCAGTCTGTAAAAATCCTGTTTATAGTGACCACAAGCCTCTTTGTGCTGGGAACAAATGCTGGTCTGGGATTGAAAAGGCAGCCTGAACCCATAAACTACAGCTGTGCTCTACATGATTCATTTGGCCAGAGTCATTTGCTGTCTCTGTCCCCTACTTCCCCACTGAAGAGGCAGGACTCTGTCAGGCAGTGAACTTTAGGACATTAAGAGTAATTAGGAGCTCTGAGGAAGGTGGGATGTGAGGAGTGTGTGCACAGAATTATCTTAATGGGCAGATGATTCAAGCAGAAAACATAGAATTCTTTAGCAGTACTCCATGCTGTGCTGTTTGTTTCTGGGCCTCCTGTTAGAGGGACAAATAACAGTTTCCCTGTGCTGTTTAATTCTTGCAAAATACCAGCCCAGGACAACTTTTCAGCCACTCAGAGCAGTGGGAAGTTAGATGTCCCAAGGCAGCTGACAGCCTCCCACAAGCAAGGCAGGGGATGCATCAGGGTGATGGGAGAGCCATGGCAACAAGTGCTCCTAACTGGAACACTGAACCCTTGTAATTGCCAGCCTCAGCCATATCACAGACTACACTGCAAAGAGTAAAATCTCTGACCTTACCACTATTTATATCTCCTGCTTGAGAGTTTTCTGGGGAAAAAATCCAAACACTTTGGTATTCTTACAAGTCGGGTTCACAAAGGGAAAAAATGAGAAAGGGGAATAGAATACAGTAATAATTTTTTTTTAAAAAATCAAACCAACAAAAACAAAAACCCAAACACCAAATTAAAAAACCTATAGAGCAGTGCTCTGGCTCAGTAAAATATTCTTATTGTTGATTTCCAACAAGCTGCAAGTTTTCTTTAAGCGAACAGAAGCAGCACATGCCCATCACTACTACACTAAAGTCTTTTATACCTCCACATTATGCCCAAAGCCTAAACAGGTGCTCATGTTATATAAACTTTGTATCATTTTTCTCTCAACTCCTGACAACAATGAGTTTTCTAAAAAACATGTAAAAGCCTTCTGAGACTTTGCATAAGCAGTTCTTATCCACTGACTGCACAGCCATAATGCAGAAATGTGGTTTTGAGTTAACCAGAAGATATCTGTCCATTAGCCAAAACTGTCAGCATCAAACTGGTGTAAGAATATCCTCACACTGGTAGCCCAGTAGGAAACACAGATGACAGATAGAATTTAAAGTTTCTTATGGACAATGCTAAAAGACAAAGATGTAAATCACTAAGGGACATAAAAAGTTCACACATTTTGACAGGTTCATCAGCCAAAGAATTTCCTTTTTTCTGTTTTTATTTGACAGAGTCAAAATACAATGATGACTTGAAACCTTAGAAGTAATGGGAGGTATAAATATGCTTAGAGCTCATATCAATTTTAATAAAAATTATTTTCTGTGGAAATTACGTACTGAACAAATAAAGATAAGAATTAATAGGTTCTTTCTAATATTGCAAAACTATTTTCTGAACATTCTGTTTTCTCATAAAGTGTGTTAATAAAAGAGACGAAAAACTCCATGTTGTGAACACTCCTGAAGGAAAGTGAAAACTTTTTAGATGTGAGGGTACAATATTTCACCTATGCAGATAATTTACAAATCTCTTGGACATATATTTAGGTTTATTTTAAATGGAACACTTTCTCCACAAGATTTCATCTCCTCCTCCACTTATCCCCCTTGACATTTGTGCTCTTACTATAATGGGACTTAACAGCAGAAGTGGGTTAAATTCTTATAAAACAAAATCCCATTTCATGGAAATTTTCCTGGCAATTAAAGCAAGAACAAGGAGGAATAGAGAAAATGCATTGTTTGTGGCATGCAAAGAGAATGTGTCTGCCTGGAACATCACACAATCTCAACAGCTCTAATGTAATTCAGAGACTGAAGAATTGAGGGGAACAAGAGAATAAACAAGCTGTAAATTCTCACAGCCTAATGCAAAAATAATAATGAAAAAGTAAATTTGATTCTTTGATTTCAACTGAATTTAAAAGAATAATGACATTTAAAAGTCACACTGTGAAGAAATAAATGCAATTCTATGAACTACTGTTAGTTTAACTTGTATCTTTTTCTTGTATCTGGCAAAGAAAATGAATCATATTAGATATGTTTATGTTCTGTTTGGTTTTCTCTAATGCTGTGCTGGATGGCAAAGAATTCATGGATATTGATTTGTTTTAAAAACAAACTGTTCAATTTAAAATTAAAAAATAAAGAAAAAAAAAAAGAGCACAAAACATTTCTATTCATCGTGGGGGTTTTTTTCAAAAAGTTTGAGCTACCAAAGCATACACTGTCAGCTGCATGTTGACACTTTATTAGTTATTATGGTTGTCTCCAGTTTTATTATTCAAAGAGTACATCCTGCATTTACAGAAAAAACACTGCCTGAAGAATAACATCGTGTTGAATGAAAAGAAGCCTGCTTATTCTTCAGCACTGTAATGGTGGCAGGTCACATCCTACCTCTGTGTCATTAAAAATAATACCTTCAAACTACTGCCAGCCTGCTTGGCTCAACACGTTGTGTGAATGTTGCACAATCAAAGCCTCTGGACTTGGCCAATTTTGTGTTACACAGACTTAAATACTGAACAACCAACTGTCTCTGCAGTATCAGACAAGTGCCAGCACATCACCATTCCTGGCACAAATCAGGAGGGAAAAAGTCAATTGATGAAAGATAAGATGTGTGACATGCAGAACAAAACTACCTGAGGTAAAGCAGTGTAACTGTTTTAGGTAAACAGGTGAGTTTAGGTAGAAGGCTAAAAGAGGAACAATGCCAGAATGATGGACTTGAACACTATAATTTAGTCAAAAGAAAATATTGATATTCCTCCAAGGAAAACAAACCAAAGAGATCTAGATCAACAGCCAAACTTCAATATGTTTATTAAGTTAAACTTTTACATCACCTTAAGTCCACTGACATAAATTCACAGTTTATTTATTGTATGCTGCGGGAGGAATCATCTCTCCAGTATCAAACTTCAGGGCAAAATAGCTGTAATGTCTATCTCATCAGTCCAGATATATATATTAGAGAGATTCACCACCCCAGTACATATGGAAAAAAAGAAACTCACACTAAAATCTCTGATGCTTTGTCATTTACATCTGTTGTTTTGCAGAGGACTTTTGTTCTATAAAATAACTTTATTTCTCTTAAAAATACCATTTTTTAAGTTAACGAATTCAAGAAACTCCTCTGTTCAGGTTTTCACTGCTTAACTAACAGCAAAGCAAATTTATCAAAATAGGAGAAAAAGTAGGTTATATAAGCTCCTAAGTAGCATTTAATCTAAGTGTTTCAAATACAGCTGGTCCTTTTGATACCAGGGTTCTGGCATCTTTATAAACCATTATTAACCATGTGCATTTAGTATTAGCAGAATTTCAGCTTCCAAATGAACACAAGTAACAGACATTCTGCATAGAAATCCTGATTTACAAGACACTTAGGAGCTACGTGAGACCAGACCATAAAAATTATTAACCAGAAACCATGTTCAATTTAGTGTTTTTCCAATTAGCAATTTAGATTGTGTTATAGTTGGTCATATTCTACACTGTAACAGAACTGTATTTATTTGAAGTGAAGAGCAGTAGCAAAGGACAACTCAGTCCTCAGAGAAGGAATCTTTTATCAGTAGAATCAGCACTTTGGACCCCGTGTCTGCTGTAGGAAATGTGGGGCTCCGGACTTTTCCCATATGGGATGCTGTGAAAATCCAGCTTCTAAATAACCAAAACATGATAATCAAGTTAATTCCTTCTTCTCAGTTCTCAGCCCAGACTGGAAAGGATTTGACTTGGTATCCTACTGCCACCAAAAAAACCCCCAAATTTTAAGGGGGGGGGGGGTGTCACAAAAGCACACACCAAATCCAAAATACAGGGTAACAGACATAGCAGGTTTGTCCCTCTGAAAGCTTCAAAGCCAGTTCTGCTGGAGAAACCAGGACTCAGCTTCTGCAGGGGTGATCAGCTCTAGCAGAGCTGGCAAAAGACTTTGAGCAAGCCCACTGGAACAGAAAATGAGTGCAAAACCTTTTGGCTCTTTAGCTCAGGAAAAACAGTACAACTGGGTTTCCCTTTCCATCCTTTATTACCAGAAGGAAACAAAGAAAACAGAAGCTACATGGCTACTATGCCTTAAAAGTTGTCCAAAAATTCTCTCCAAGACAGACAGTAAAAGAAGAGCAGAAATGAATCTACCTGCAAGGTTGTTCTTGAGAAAGATCATAAAATAGATCCTGAGAGCATCCATAACCTCAGATATACAACAGCTGTGTTGCTGCTCTCAAGATTTAAACTACTCGTGCTGAGTAGTCCAAGTGTTAAAATAAGAAGTATATATTAAAGTTTAGAAATAGTTAACAATTAAATCTAAAGTAGCTCATTGTGCACTGATGTTTATAAATGCAATTCAAAACTCACAGACTTTAAAAATATTATTCAAGCAAAAGAAGACAACTTTCTTTTTTAAACATCAGAAAAAGAAAAAAAGGGCAAATACAACCCAAAATAAAAGACAGGAGATACATCAGTGTCATGAGAAAGCAGATCCATCTTTCAAATGCAGAGCTGACTTCAAAGTCAAGCCTGTTCTGAGCCTGAGATTGGACCAGAACAGAATCACTAAAACATCAATTATCTATTATGTGATGATAAAATAATTGATGTTTTAGTGCCTTTTCTGGTGAATTATAGAAAACATTAACTTTGCTTCATCCATAAACAATTTACTATGAAATTGGGAGTTCTATTCTGCTTCAATCTGCAGCAACAACTTCTGCTAAATGTCAGCTTGTATTAGATGAACCTGCCAGAAGGACAGAGCAGACCTGATAGCATAGATACCCTCACAGTGAATTACTGTATGCAATATTTCCTTTTGAATTACTACACATGGGGCTGTCTTTCAATTTGGGGATTCCTTGGGGGGAGAGAGACAAGGGGAAAGCAGCAATTTAGGACTGTATACAACTTTTGCAGCCTTTTTGTTAGTAGAGTACAATATTTTAGGTCATTTCAAATACAACACGATACTTTTTAAATGTCTAATGATGTAAAATGGTTTCAGTATGATAACTTTTCAGGGAAGAAAGTTGAAAGAAGTCAGCCATGTCAGTCAATTGACTCCTTCACATGAGAAGAGGCTAAATAGAATGCAGCTTTTCAGCTGGAAAAAGATATGACTGAGGGGATGTAGGATAACCTCCCTAAAATTTTAAACAGCCTGGAAAAGGCAATAGGAAATGATTATTCACAATTCAAGAGCTAGACACAGGCAAATGATGTTATCAGCCTGTAGTTTAAAAAAACTCAAAACCTCCTCTCCACACAAAGCACATTAAAGTGCATAACTCACCTCCACAGAATGAGTAGAGATCAAAAGATCTGCCTCCAATCTGGAGGAGGCACATTCACAAGAGTGATGCCTCCACCATCCAGACAGATTTCTACCCAGCAGAGTCACCTGTTTAAACCATCAGCAGCCAGTTTCTCCAGGAGAACGTTGCAGGAAACAGTCTCAGTGGCTTTACTGAGATCCAGGTAGACAACATCCACAGCCTTCCCTCATCAACAAATCCTCATGGAAGGAGGTCAGGTTGGCCAGGCAGGACCTGCTTTTCCTAAACCCCTTCTGGCTGGGTCCCATCTCCTGGCTGTCCTGCAGTGACTGTAAGGAAACCTGTCCTGCTGCTGCTTGAAATAAACTCACCCTGAGGGTGAAGAGAGGAGCACCCATTGCAAGCCTCTGAATCAGACTCCCTGTGTGACTGCTCCCATGTGCAGGGGAAGTCGAGCAAGCACACCCAGCACCAGCTCTCCGCTCAGCGCTGAGCCGCGGAGCGCGAGCACCCATCAACAGATGGCAGCCCTCATTTGCATCTCGTCAAGATGCATGGCCACAGTTTTCAATGATTGAACTATCAGAAAGATGTAACAAGCTCTTTAACTGGGAGAGAGGAAGGGGAAAAGAAATGATCCTCCGTGTTCTTGACAGTCTGAATTACATGCTTGCATGACAGTTACTTAACAGGATCGTTACTTCCAGGATGTGGCTGCTGGTGGCTGGAAGCTCAGGGAGGGATCCAAGAACACCCCAGGGATACAGAGCACCCCAGAGACAGAAGAGAGACCCCAGTGCAGCCTGACTCTGGCCACAGGGCAGTCCACTCAGCAGCCACACTCTGCAGCCTTCACGCTTCTCCTCACTGTGAAATTTTGCATCTGCTCGGGACAATTTTGATGCAACATTCCTGCCCTAACTAAATCAAGGTCCTGGAACCAGTCTGTGTGCATGGGTCTGCCAAACCCTGCTTAACAGAGCCCAAGAAGGAATCTCCAGCCAGTGCCATGGCTGTGTGTCAATGCCTGGTCACATCATCCCTCTCCTTTTCTCTCACACCTTTTCTCTGCAGGAGGCATTCAGGTGCTGAGAAGAGCTTTAGCATGAAAGACTCACCACAAGTAGGGATGAAAGTCTGTCTCTACATCTCTCTCTGTGTTTCTAATTCTATCCTAATTCAAATTGCAGGCTTCATTTGAGTTTTTCTCCTGTTTTTAAACATAAGGTTAAGGCAGAAGCGGGAATGTGATAAGAAAAGCTCTGAAAGTCTTTTAAGTGCATCAGTCATGGGGACAGATGAAGATGAGAAATCTTCGGTTTCAAGACTGAGAAGAACTTTTAATTACATATATTTGAAAAGCTCACTGGTAAAGATCTCAGGTATTGGCAAAGAACATAAACCAGTGTATCAGGATATGATACATCTGTATAAGAAACCATGTACAGATAATGAATATAAAATACCTATGGCATAATATACATCAGGAATTTTGTATTTATTATGTATGTGATATAAGAGTTGATTCTAAAAAATGTTATACACCTATTATTTTTACATTTTTTCCGACTTTCAATGATGTTCTGATACTACTTCATCACCTTAGCAAAGCTTCCTTAGAAATTAAGCTTAGTTACTCCAAAGTCTCCCGATGGGTGCAGAAGGAAAGGACTAACCCTATAGGTATGGTAATTACCTCATACTCAAGAGATTTAACTTCACCACTTCTAACTGATAAACATTTCATTTTAGAAACATTTCCTTCATTTCCATTTTGTGTTATTTTCCTTACTGTAAAATACACAGGACACATTAACTATGCATAAAACAAATAATTGCATAGTAAGTTCTTTAACCTGTCATCTTAGCTCACCTGACATTGTAACAATGCTTAGATAATTGGCATGATGTTTTATTCCAATTGTGTATTTCTGCCTTTTCCTAACACCCACCTTGCATTTTAATACAAGCAAGTTTAGCTTAATAAGTCTCATGCCATTCATTAACTGAGTGGTAAGAGATACAATTGTCTTTTATTTTAATGCAAACAAAGCATACAAAAAATAACACGTGCAAAGAGACCATGTCCATGAAAATTTTAGGCCAACAAAGTAGTTACAGGTGAGAGGAAAACTGCAGACATTTCCTAAGTCCAAGTCTCATGTAGTTCAACTTTTGAAAAAAGAAATATTTTCTTTTATCAGGAAAGCTCCAGAATCCCTAACAGCATTTCTAGCACTTCTGGAGACTCAGGTTTGTGTACTTGGTCACCAGTACCACTCCACATTTTCAGCTGCTGAAAGAAGCAGAGGCCACTAGACCAGCTTTTACTCCCTGATATTCTAATGCTCTCTTTGTCAGGGGAACTAAATGTTTATTGCAAAAGAGGATATAAACTACCTACCCTCCCTGACATTTATTGAACCAATACTCAACATTAAATTTCCTCTCTGGCATCCCAGAGTAAGATAAATAGGAATTAAAATGGCAGCAGAGCAGCAGAGGAACAGTGGATTTTTATTTATGCATTCATTCTCCCAGAGCTAAGAATAAAGATGTACCAGAAAACAACATGCACAATGAAAAGTTAACATTGCCATCGAACTACAGGATTTCTAAAAGAAAAGGGATAAATCAGGCTCTCTCCTAAAAGCTGAACCTCACTCGATAATCCCTGATACAAGTTGCCCCGGACAGAGCTGCTACAGGAATTTTATACAACAAATTAACTTTAACAATAAGATGGTGTTAGTAGCAGCATCTGCAGAGGAACGTGAAGAAACAGTTCAAAACAAAAGATTGTATTTATCTAAGTATCACAGAAATTACCCTAACTCTTTCCAGCAGGGTGGGTTTTTTTTAAATTCCTCCTAAATTATCAAGCCCATTTTTCTCAAGTCCTGTCTCTGCACCAGGAATCCCAGAGCTTTCATTCACACTCTCTGTTGACAAAAACATGTCTGACCAGAGCTGATGACCTTCTCCTCCTGAAATCCACGTGAATTTCTTTTCTCCACAGAAACCAAGTGGCCTCAGGAGTTTCTGCCTCCTAGAAGAGAAATGCACCCTAGATCTCTATCTTCCCATAGTCCCAGACAACATTTCCCTTTTCTCTACCATGCCATTATTAGATAGATTTGTTTGCCCTGCCACACACTGGAGTTCTGTTGAACTCAGCTATTCCCAGAAAATTCAAAATATTATCAAACACTTGTTAAAATGGCTTTAAAGAGTAAGGAGAATCAATCAAGATGTTGAGGCAATATTCAATTAAGAATAACACATACTGTACAATGGGGAAACATAGACATAACTAAAGCATTTGTTGGAATATATCACTTGTTCTGAATCATTTACAACAAGAACTAACTGAACAACTAAACAGATATTTCTTTTGGATGAGTACTTGAATTCAAGATATGAGTATTTTTAATCTGCCTGTCACTGAAAGATTAACTCTCTAGTTTTGCATCCCTGGAAAACAAGGATTTCATAACTGTTTTTTTCATTTATAACTTTGCCAAAAGATACTTCTCTTGAAGCTTCTGACACAAATATGTGATGATAGGTATGCCTCTCCAAGCAGCACTTTGACTGTTAGAAAACATGCAGTTGTAGGAAAAATAATGTGTTTTAAGAGCCACTGATATCCTAGGAATCTCCAGACTATCATCATAATTTGTCGTTTTATAGATTGTTTCTTTGCCTTAAATCTTTAGGAGACATGGGAGATTATGATCTTTTCACCCAGGAACTCCCTGAGACTGCTCAAAGGGCTGCAGCTTCATCCTCAGCCTTCAGCTCCACCATGTGTGGAGAGAGGGGCCCACAGAGGACAACTCCTATGCACACTGCCCACCAGTTTTATCCTGGAGAGCACCTAGAGAGAGAGGATCCTTCCAATGGAAGCTGTGTGTAGGTGGGAATTACATCTGCAAAAGGTGCTACAGATGTGTGAGGGGATAGTGACACACCTCTAATGATTTTCATTTGGGTTTTCTCATTTGTTCAGGTCACTGTCCCCCGGAAACAAGTACTGCAATCACAGCTTTACTGACCTGGGAGCACATGAGGCCATGAAGGGAAAGATTCTCCTTTCCCCATTCATTTTTAAATCCAGCCAGTGGAGGCCATCACACTCCCCACTCACACTTCCTGTCTCAGAGGTCCCATTACTGACAGGATTCTCCCTTTTCTTTGACTTCAACATAATTGGGTTTGAACTTGCAGTTTTGTCATGTGCAGCCTAACACAGATCTGAAATCAGAACACTGATTTCACTTAAACATAACCATACTAATTCCACTGCATTCTTACTTCAATTTTTGTTGCTTTAAAATGTCATTGTCTAATTAAATTTTAATTAAAAGGAAATAAAAGTACATAATATCTTACTCTGTTTCAAGAACCATTACCCTCCAGAATATGGTTGACTTCAAGTCAGATCTTAGAGAATAACTAAATATTTCCGAGCTGTTGATACACATTAAACTAACAGGGGTCCCTGCTTACTTCAGCTGGTGGCTGTATAATTTTTTCCTTCAAATAACTTTAAAGAATTGCTGACAAACACAATAATTCTCATGCTCCGTACTCTTTTATAGATTATGCTCATTTTAAAAGTATTTCATAACATCACAAGCATTATACAGGTTCTTTTCTATGGATCCTGCTTTCCTCAGTGAAGAGCAGTGGTCAATAATCAACTCAGAGCACTGCTACTGTAAATTCTTTTTGACTGTAAAAAATTCATCCCATACAAAGAAGTTACCAAGTGCTCTTTTTAGTGAGCAAAGCTTTTAACTCTCTACTGGTGGATAACAGAGAAAAATAGAGGGCAAAAGAAACACTGCAGAGATTTTGTTACTATTATTACGGTATTACTGGTCATTTAAAGATAAAATCTAATTTTAAAACTGCAGTTCCAAGAGTAGCTCTAAGTGGCCTATTTATTAATAGCCATAAAGGGCTACTCTGCCTGATGCAGGCTGGCGTGGAGCCACCGTCCTTCGTGCCCACAGCCCGCGGACAAGGAGAGGCTCCTGCCTCGCAATCGGCCTCCCCGCTGCAGGGCTGCTCCAGTCCAGGCACAGCAGCTCTGCCACAGCCCCAAAACACCATCAGGTCACAACCCAGTTCCCTGCCTTGGTGTAATGAGGTATTTTTCTGGAGTTTCGGTATGTCCTGTACCTGAACTAAATCTTGTTAAAGGCAGCAGAAAAGTCCGTTCCGTGGCCATTAATGAGTTTGTATCACACACTTTGAAACTTCTGCAGATGCATATCACAGCTAAAGCCAGATGATAATGCTTCTCAAGTGGAACTGAATCCAAATGAAAATTTAAGAAATAGCAACGTTTGTCTAGATAAATAAGGCTTGCTCAGATTTTGACACATTATATATTTTCACTATGCTACACTAATCAATAGCAGCTAATTAGTAAAAATGAAAAGAGCCAAGTCTACCTAAGGAGAAACAGTTCTCGTGCTACCATTTATTTCAAAAGTCAGCCTGGAAAAAAAACAACTGCTTTGAGGTCTATAAATATTGAGATGGAATTGGAAAAGCACAGATATTATTTTTATTCCACATATGATAATGAATGAAGCAATCAGAGATGTTTTTGTCTAAATACAAGCAGCTAACCAATGGCATTTGAACTTATTACTCATAACACAAGCAAACAATTTCTCTCTTCCACAACCCATAATAAACAGAATGCACATGACTTTTCTTTATAACCATGGTTGTTAGTTTTCCAAATGCCTTTTGCATAAATGATTTGCGAAAACACTTCTGTGGAAAAAAACACAAACAAACAAATACCAGAAACAAACCAAAACACTGTCTCTCAACTAAGACTAGGGCTCCAAATGAGACTAAAAAACTTGATGTATTTTCTTCAAAATGAAAAGGCAAAGACAAGTCTAACTAGTTTATTTCTGTTGTTATCAATGTTTTTCACCAATTGCAAGGGTTCCAAGTCAGAATCAGTCTCATATGAAACAAACAAACAAACAAACAATCCTAAAAAAAACTAGACCCAAAACAACCAGCCAACCAACCTCAATCCCAACTAAAAAACTCCCACACTTATGAATATAGGATCAAATTCAAAATTACAACATGAAAATAAGCCTTACACACCTCTCTTAGTCAGCAAATTAATAGGGCTGGGTAATTCTATTTTGAGACCAATTCCATATATTTATAATCTCCATAAAGGAGTAATAAGAGGAGGCTTGGAGTGAAAAAGAGACAACCTATTAAAAATGTGGTGCATGCGAGAGGACTGTGACAGCCAGTGCTCAAAGAGAAGAGTGTGAGCAGATAGGGGAATCAGCCACATTTTCTGCAGTGTGTTAAAAATAGCCAGGTGGAACATGCCAGATTTTTAATATATACTTTCTCATCTGATACACGTTCCCTCAGCAGTCACTGCAAACCACCCTCCACTAGATATTTACAACAATGTTGATTTTCTCCAGGACCTTTCTGCTATTAATAACCCTCACTCACCCCAAGAAACCCTAAACCAAATGAAGGGTTACAAAATGAAGGGACAGGCAATCACAGCACTGCATTATGCTGCTCAGGCTCCCCCTGAAAAGTTCAGGAAATTTACTATCAAAACTGTTTTTCCAGACTTCCAGTCATTTAAAAGCTTCATATAACACTCTGGAGTTCCTTTCAAAATTATTTTTATCATTTCCTTTCTTTCCTTACAGCATAACTCTTTCTCTTTGTTTATCTCTTGATGTATAAATCCAACTTTATTTACATATATATACTGCATCTATTACTGACTGCCACGCTGCAGGCATTACTGTGCTGTACTCTAAATTCAATCAAGGCAATCCATTTAGGTGCACAATTTTGTTCTCTATAATTGGAATTAATCTATGGAAAAGGTACTTCTCATAGATACACTGTGCTATCATGCATCAGCCAAATGCCTGTAGGCATTGCCTTCGAACATAAACAATTTTTATGAATTTATATTCAAGCCCTACTATTTCTGTGATATAAATCTTCAGGTGTGAGTCGAATTTTCCTGCATGTGAGATATTTTTGTAGATTTATAATAGAAACTATGTAAATATTGATCTCTTTAAAGTCTTTCCTAATAAATTCCTTCTACTTTAGCTTCCCTGTCATGTACTTCTTCAGCTTTCAGCTTATTTCTTCTCTAAGCTATTATGAATTCCTGTAGCATTTAAAATTATGAAAAAAAAAACCCAACCCCAAACCATTGGCACAAGATCCACATAATACATTTTGACACACATAGACTAGGCATGCATCACTTTCCAAAATACTTCCACATAAATGTCACTTTTGAAAATACAGTCTTATACATGGTAGTGGAATTTAAAAGGTATCCTGCTTCTGTTAAGCCAAAATGGTAATTTCCCACCACTGTTGCAACTGCACCAACCATTTAACAGTCTGCTAATTTTTAAAATCTCCATCACAGAATGTACTTGCATTAAAATGCAGAAAATTAAAACAGTTTATTGGAGAAAGCTATTGTATACTCCAGTGGGCAACTGCAGATTTTCCACATTTGTTTATTCTGCAGAAATTAAATACTTAGTGCTGAAATCACGAAGGTGACTTGGAGACCTAAACACACCTTCAGCTGCTGAGGTCTGATGTCTTGTAAAACTGATGTTCACAAACCTCTGTCACCAAAAGGCTCAGGAGACCTTCCCTGATTATAGAAGATGGAAATTTAAGCCTCTAGAGAAACTTCCAGTTAAGCACCACACTGTTTTCACATTATTAGCCTTATTTGTTATTGTAGAAAAATGGTTTTGGCCCTTTTCCCAACCATATAGGAACTACAGCAATTTAACACCACCAGCAGCAGATCTGCTCAAAGACAGAATTGCTACTCAACAATCAAAGTGGTTAAACAAGCATAGATGGCAGAAATGCCCTGAGTAGTATTCTCTCCATCAGGAGAATAAACACATCAGCAAGAAATGCAGGGGAAGGCGACCAGAAACAGAAAAAGAAACCTGAGAATGAGCATTAATTATTTCAGCAGAGTCTCAGGTCATCGAAAACAAAGAAAATATTCTATGTTACTGAACTGATGCTGCAGGAGAGAGAGGACACAGTGCAGAATGCAGTGGGTACCTACAGCACATCCCCAATAAATAGAGTATTACTTGAGGAAATATCACCCAGCTCGGCTCACAAGATCTTTTAAATGTCTTGATCCATGTTAATAGCTGATAGCAAACAGTCACTGTCCTCTTTTTAAGCAGTTGGTGATTACAGATGGCACACTTTAAACTGCTGCTTTCAGAAGCTGGGAACAGATGCAGAGCGCTGCCAGTGCAATATTAGTTCTGCTGTCCAAATCTCAAATATTCTAATTTTTATCCACAGGGTTCTCATTCTCAAAAGTTACTGGTATCTGACAGAGCATTATGTAACTGATTAAGTCTGAAAGTTTTCAACTTCCACAAGTTTCACATCTACATTATTCATCAGCGTGCTTTAAGACAAATAGTGACAATAAACTGTAAAGAAATCTGAAAGGTATCTCTTTGTTTCACTATTTTGGTAGAGCCAAGTAGTCTTAACGTCTGTGGAACTGCATAAGCATTTTAACAGAAGAAAAATCTTGGCATTTCAGAATCTTCTGGGTGTGATTGAAGCAAGGGCAATATTTGAAACATTTATATCTGACAGCCTAATTTTCAAAGCCATCAATTTTGCATTATAACTGTAAGATTTAGAGTCCCTGACGGTGAAAAGATCAATATGAAATTACAAATTGTCACTACTTGCATGTGTGCACACCCCCCTCCATGGAAACCACTAATCTGACAACAGGAGCACAGCCCTTTCACAAATCATTTCCCATTAACCACGAGGCTCACAAGGCACAACTAGTTCAGCACAGCGTTCAGAAAAGGAAATAATATTTTTAGACATACTCTTTTCTACCTGAATGCATGTACCAAATTACATGTTATAATTAGTCACTAATTGATGAGGTAATTCAGGGTATTATGCAGTGACATTTGAGAAACAGTACCTACAACACATTGGTTTGGGAGAGTATTTCCCTGTGGCAAGCACCCAGAAAGTAAACAAAACAAGTGATGTGCAACACAATTCAGGATGTTGCTGCTGTGAGCCCAGAATCACCTCAGATGAAGCTTGTGAAGCACATAAAGAATGTAAATTACTGTGAGATATTAAGGTGAGATTTGAGCACACCAAAGTTGGTTCAGTGGCAGCAAGAGCTCCCAGCCACTAATACGAGGTACAGACACTGGAGTTTCAGGAAAGACCAAGTAACAAATCAGTCACCAAACACTGGGTTGTTTTTCCAGCACTGAAAATTATCAGCACTGAGGTTCTCTGGAAACTTCTGGCTGAAGCTCTGGGTCTTCTTTGGAATTTTTGTTTGTACAAATTATTGATCTTTTACTGTGGACTCCAAGTCTGCATTTAAATTCTATTAGCTAATAAAAAGTGAACATTTTCCACAGCGTATATGGGAGAGGGAAAATCACCTTGACTTAACAGATTAGTCCTGGTTACATCCTCTTGGAAGTTTTAACAAAGACATCCTAACATGTCAAAATGAGCTTTCTTCAAAACCTCTCCAAAGAGCATTCCCAACTATTGAATTCAATCCTTCTTCACTGCAGAACCACAGCAGAGAAACATTGTGTCCCAGGCTGCATTCATACACAATTTCCATGATCTTAAGCAGAAAATTTCCCAGCATCGTGGGAGATTTCCACTGCCATGTAGGAATGCAAATCGAAACCTGATTTAATTTCTAATCCAATACATAAAATATATCTGATTTTGAAAACATCTGCTTTTCCAAGATGAGGTGTATCTCTCAGAGTAACATAGCAGGAATTTAGCCACCATCCATTCAGTTCTGATTCCCCCAGCACCTCTACCAGTTGAAATCTCACTGACTTTTAGTTGAGAAGCATTTTCAGGTTGCAAGTTTACTAAGTTACCCAAGCATCAGCAGAAAAAAATTATCTTGGACTGTAGTACTATTTCTGGATTTGTAGTATCAGAACTTGACCTCATATCTCAATCAGATAAAATCAAGTGCAGCAAATGAAAGTTCTGCACAAGAAAAGTCTATAGGGATCAAAAGAAAATATAAGTAGAGCAAATAGGCAAATGAGTCCTTTTTTAGTCATTTTTAACTTAAGGCAAAATTCCATGGCTTTTGTACTGAAACAGTGCCAGCAAAAATGTTTGAAATTAGGTTTTCATTAAAGACTAAAGCACAACTTACCAGAGCACCTTTCAGGACACTCATTTTAAAGGCTTTTAAACTAAATTATGTTTATATTACACATCCAGTTTGCCTCAAATGCCGTAACAGGACTTGTATCTCAAACCTTAGGTTAAGGAAACTTCACAATTTCTACAACCACTTCCTAATATTTCTGTGTAAATTTAGCAACAAGCCTGTCAAACTCCTGCCGATAGCAATGACTTTTGATCACTGCTGCAGTGGCTCTGGAGAGCTGAAACTCCTGAGTTTCTGAGCAATCCCAGTTTCTCCTTTTTCTGAAAAAAAAAAAAAACAAACAAACAAAAAGCAAAACCTAACACCACAGAAATAATTTGAATCATTTTTAAAACTCATTAAGAAAAAAAAATTCTTTTTTGTTAATAGCTGAGTTATGTTTTCCTATAGATGAAACAAATATAGAGAATTCTGCTGGCAAAAGATTGGTAGGGAATATCAACAAGCTAATTGTTGAACATGGAATTGTAAGGGAAATACTACAAAAAAACTCTGTTATTCCACATATCAAAAATGAACAGGTTTTCATAGTTGGACATAAAAGTAGAGTCCAAGAAGCTTAAGGATACTGTAAAAAGTAAAAACCTACCAAACAGAAAAAAAAAAAAAAAAAAAAAAAAAAAAAAAAAAAAAAAAAAAAAAAAAAAAAAAAAAAAAAATAATAACCCAACACACAATAAAGCCCGCCAGTCTCTCAATACCAGACCTGTTCCAAGGGTACTTTCATGAATGCACCATCATGTGTTGCAATTGGATCCAAACTATTTCTTTCACAAGGAAAAGCAAATCAGACCTGTAGCATCTCAATGGGACACTTTTCAGACAGTGTTGTTAACACGAGAAACCAGAAGTACACACACCACAGATGTGATCCCTCTCACCATCCCCAAATCACTGAATTTCAAGAGAGAAAAGCTCTATTTTCCCATTTCAGCTGGTGCTCTGCACAAGTTTCACTCTACAGACCATTTCCTAGTTTTGTTAATTCCAGTTATAAAAGTCTCGGGTGAATTGGTTTATAATGTTTCCCTAAGATGACTATTTCACAATTTAATGTATCTCTGCCATAAAGGGGTTTCTGCCATACAGTTAAATTTCTCCCTTCCTCGCTTTTGTCCTATGGGAACAGTTCTCTGACCTGAACACAGATCTGCGTGTACCTACATTTAAACGTGACATTAAGATGCTGGCACAAAACACCTTCATATATACAACAAAATGAGGTAATGGAACAAAGCTGGCTGGGAGGGGGGAAAAAAAGACTGCATTATTAAAGAGCAATTCACCAGCACGATAAAGTTCAAATCTATAAAGAGAAAAACGCTGCTCTATTTTGCCTTGAACAGAGAAATCCATTTTTTACATCTAACGACAGTAATGAATTTACGTAATTCCACCAGTACAAGCAAATTCATATAAAACATCAGGAAAAATGATTTAA
Organism: Notiomystis cincta; assembly: GCA_013398075.1. NCBI lineage: Eukaryota > Metazoa > Chordata > Aves > Passeriformes > Notiomystidae > Notiomystis > Notiomystis cincta. The sequence continues at coordinate 317,204 of VZRX01023118.1, read as the reverse complement.
CTTCTGCTTCAGTTCGCTTTGTAAAAGGGAGACAATGTTTCCTGAACCAGAGATTGCTATCTGCTTAGATTCAATGGCTATCCATGAGGATAAAAATTATACAAAGAAATATTATATCTGCACTTCTTTGAGGAGTTGCACAAAATATTCTTATTCACACTTATTTATAAATGCACACAAAATACAAGACTGCAATTTTGCAAGTTCTGTTCCACGCTTGTGCACAGATAGTGTTCACACAAAACCATGTAATTAGCTATTTGATTATTCATTTATTCATTTTATAAAAAAAAACAAACTAGTCTAGCTTTTTATTTTCATTATTTTTTCATGCATTTTAGCAGGACTTGCTAAATAATTTGATTACAGCAAAGAGAGTGTTGCATTTTAATCAATATTGAAAGTTGAGTAGCAGATGTGAATGAAGAAAAGATGACATTAGAGGAAGCCATAACAGTAAAAAGCTTCATTTCAGACTTTCATAAACACATTGCAGGGAGGGAATCTGTACAACTCTCAAATTGCATTTGCTCATGTACTTAGATTCAACAGGCTGTTTAATTAACATTTTTAATATATTTTTAGATATGGATAATCATAAACAAGTTATTGTCAAAAAAGCCTACAAGCTTCTCTTTGGGTGCTCAGAACTTCATTTTATGTTTCTGGAAAAACAGTACAAATATTTGTCTGGAAACAAATTACACACAAATGTTCCAAAATTTGGACTCAATATTAGAGCTATGAGTAATGCTCTGGGTGTTCGACCAGCCACTCTTCAGATAACATAACATTAACTGAGATTTCAAAGCCAAATCTTTCAACTTCAGAACAAGTGATTGACTGCAGCTATTTATTCTCAGCACCAGCTTCGCTTTGTGGAACACACAGGAACATTTTCTCCTGGAGCAGAAACATGCAAAATGGGTTTAAACAGCTGAATTATTTCCTGGGTGCAGATAAACACTTGGATATGGAGAGAGCTCTGGAGAACGGCTCAGTGCCATTCCTGCTACACACAGACCTGGGCACATGGAAGGCAGAAAATCTGAATTAATGTGCAGGTATGTTAATGTGCAAACATACAAGAACAAGTGAAGTGGAAGGTTCATACTCAGGGAGCTGAGCACAGATCATAAACACACAAGCTTGGACTCACTTGCGCTGCATTATTGTGATTAATGGTTTTGGCCCTTTGCTACAGTGTTGCAGCAGCTCTGAGAAAGATGCAATTACCTCTTCTGAAGAATGAAGTTGAAAAGACTTGCTCCTAAAGGGCAGTGCACACAGTCTGGTGCTTAATTAAGACAATTAGTGAACGTTTTCATTACTTTTCTAAACATCATTCTTAGTCCCACTAATTTTCCAACGTTTCCATTGTTACAGAGTAAATTACAATTAATAAACTAACCAACATTAATTAAAGACTGTTGTCATATAAAGTCTTTTAACCACCTCAAACCAAACCTCTGAATCTTCAAACACCCAACACTTAGAAACATTATGAAAATTAAATAGGAAAGACTGAGGAGGTTTCTTAATTCTCTCTTTGACAGTCATTATAGTTTTTTCCAACATTCCTGGCAGGACCATCGTAATTTATTTTTCAGCCTAATAGTCTTAACTTTTTATTTTATGGCCCCCTATCTCTCACTCTTCAAAGCTTTCCTTATTGCCTCTCCTTCTATCTACCAAAAAACAAAGCTGCAGAAAGTCTCAGGGCAAAAAATAAATGGCATTTCAAATTCCCCAGACAGTGAATACGAGTAATTCTACAAGCCCAGTCTAGTAAAGAAAAGAGATGTCTTCTAAATTAGTATAAAATCATCTCACACACAAAATATTTGCTTATTTAATAACCACTGGTGATCTACACAGACAGTCCCGTTAACCAGCTGCCCGTTACAGCTTAGCCCTGTGCACCAAGAATTTACATAAGTAGTGTTTCAGAGATTCTGTATTTGCACCAACCAGAGCCACAAAAAGGAAGGTTGGGTCAATTGCTGTTTGTGAACAGCAGCACTGCATTCAACACTGACTCAGGGCCTTTCAAGGCAGTGCAGGGGTGGCTGAAGGCACAAGAGCAAAGCATGTCTAGGAAAGCACTTGAGCTCGGTGTGGGGAAAGGGACTCAAAGCTGACAGCATCACAGAATCTTTCCTCCCTGTCTTTCCTTCAGAACTATCTCCACAGGACACCAGCCTTTTTACATTCTCTGAGTGGTGTTAAATGCACATAAAGAGCACCTGAATTTGTATTATTAACACGCTAAAATATCTTTTTTTTTTTTTTGGTAAGACATAAGTATAGATATAAATGTCTAAAAGCAGTAACAAGGCTAGATTAAAGGGGAAAGCATTTAGAAGCCAGGTTAAAGAAATCCCCAAACCCAGACAAAACCTTCTCATTTTAATAAGCTCCTCAGAGTTAATCAAAGCATTAGGCTAACTGTTGGAAAGTAATTTTCATCAGAAAAAAAAGCCTATGTCTTAAAACTTTAAATTACAGTATTGCAGTCCCAGACAGAACTGATGCTGTATATCTCTTTGTTTCAGTACTTAGGTTGTTTATAGGTAAAATTTGGTTTATGAGTTTGCAGAAAGTCCACTCAGTCACAATCACCAAAGTGTGTAAAACTTCGGTTTTATTTCAGATGAAAGGAGAAAAGAGAAGGGAAGAAGAGACTCATTTTCTTCCATTCTTGCCAGAATTATTTGTCATCAACTTAACAGTAATGGGAGAGCCAAAAAAGACAATCCCTCAGATACCCAAACCCAGCAATTCCCAAAAGATTATAGAACGATGAGCAAGCCAGGTTCAGAGCCATCAGTGGGAGGGAGCACATCCCAAACTGCACAGTCCAGCTGACATCAGTTTCATTATACTCCACAAGTGTGATGGAGTGGACACAGATTTGAGGAATTTGGTGGCAGATGAGAAGTTGTGTCTTCCCTCTGACCCTGCTGAAGTTGCGTATCTGACGTGGTGAGAGCTCAGAGAGAGCTCAGAGAGAGCTCAGAGAGAGACAGCTGCTCCAGCTATCCCAAAGAAACACACATGGAGCTTTACCAGAGGAAGCCAATGCATCCCTGGCAAATTCCAATGATTAAGCTGATTTGATTTACTCTTGTTCAGCCAAGCCTGTCCAATGTCCTTAAAACCTTCTCCAAATGTTACCCAACTAGGAGGTGCTACTGAAGCTGTGTGCAAGATCTGAGTTCTGATTAACAAACTTCAATCTGAACAATACAATTTCATTTCCTTAGTTCAGATTCTTCTAGTTCTAGAGAATAAAGATTTTTCTTCAGCAATATTTTCAACTGACATTTTATGATTGACAGAATGTTTTGGAAAGATAGTTAAAAAAATTTAAAGCATGAAATTGTGCAATTCCTTTAAATAAAACTTAAGTCTTATTTACTCTAGAAAGTATTAACTCACGTAAGAAAATTTTAACATCCCATTGTGTTGGATTATACAAGTGTTAAACTAAAACTAAAAATATTTTCCATGAGTAGATGGCTGCTGTAATGAAATGTTCCAACTTCAGTGGTTTGTTAAAAGTTATTAAGTTCTCTTGCCCACACTTCCTCATATAAGTTAGACTATCCACCTAAAAAGGAAGAAAAGTTTTTTGTATTCTACTACATTATAATACTTCAAGTTAATGCACTTGATGAAATTTAATGTCAAGTTTCACTCTCAAACCATGATTATAGAAAAGTATAGTAGTCTGGAATAAAAATTTAGAAGACTGGAAGGAAAGGAGAAATTTTGATTTGATTATTGGTTGCTGTATCTAATATTAATATTTCAAAATTACTGCATTAACCTCCTCCTAGTGGTTTAATGACCAAAATAATCTGTCTTGAAATTCCTCTCAAGACTGGCTGCAGATATGCTAAGCTGTCAATGGAGCATTCAGCTCAGGTGGATATCTGTTCTGAGCTTCAGCTATAATGCACAGACCCACTGCTGGCCAACACTGAGCCCACCAGCAATGGTGGAGACACCACTGGGACAACAGACCTGGGAAGGGAAGAAAAACTGCACAACTTCAGCTGGAGACAGGACTGGGAATATGTGAGAAAACATCTGTAGACCCCAGTGCCGGTGGAGAAGGAAGGGGAGGAGCAATCCATTAAAGACTAACAAATACCTGAAAAAACTAGAGAAAAAGAGGTACGGGGGAGGCCATAGCTACAGATGATATTGAATGGTGCCATGAAGGAAACATGTTTTAAAGAAGTGACAAGTTGGTTGCTTGGGATTTGGGCATCTGTGTGGTGGGGCAGCACTGGGCACCAGACAGTGCCCTGAGAAATGAACCCTTCCTGACAAAAGCAGCATTGGACTGATCCTGGCCTCGGGGCAATATTGCCTAATCCAGTTTTGCCAAGAAGGATGAACCTGCATTGCAAAGCAGCCAGCAGTGCCTGGGGGAGCAGGGGCACTCTGTAATGCTAAACCCACCCACAGCTCTGGCCAGTGACTGCTCGGGAAGGACAGGCATTAGAGGAAACAATTAAAATAAGGAACCCTTGGATTAGGGCAAATTGACTGAATTGATTTTTTGTAGTAGATGAGAATCACGGGGAAGTTTATGTGATGTGTTTCAACACTGAGCGAACAATGCGTTTCAACAGAGACCTGCCTTGCAAACAGGGAATTGGGGTGAGGCTGTCCTGCACAGCAGGTGGCAGAGCAGGCAGCTCCAAACCAATGCAGAGGGAAAAACGAGCTCAGTAACATGAGAATAATCCCACCTGGAGGGTGCAATTGCAGCGTCCCTTGGGACCATCTACAGTGCTTCCCACTCCCCAGTAGGAACATGCCATGGCTTGCTCTCAGGTCAGGGTGGAGAGACTAGATGATGTGTTCAAAATGACTCAAATATACAGGAGAAATAAATTCCCCAGCAGTGTCAGTGTGAAAGAGCAGGCTCAGTCTGCACTGGGATTTAATCTGAAAACAAAACATTAGAACTGATCAGGTCCACGTGATCCAAACCCAAACCTGCTCTATCCAGTCTCCCTAGAAATTTCAGAGTGATATTCAAAGGCCAGGCTCACTTTCTGGGCAGTAGGTATTCCCATTAGAACACTCATCTGGCAGAGCCCAAGAAGGTAACACAAGACAATACTGTCTCATAGCCTTAATTAATTTGATCTTTTCTATACATACTGGAATTCTTCTACCAATAGAAATTGTCATGAATTAGATGAGATTTTACCTATTACCACCATAACTGTTTTCAGTTCCACTAGGCTATGTCTGGTGAGGTCTTTTAAGAACCAGATTTAAACACTGGTTTAGATGTCACTCAGTCTCAATTATTACTACAAAATAATACACGGCATTTTGCTTTTCACAGCTTGAATTCATGGGAAAAAATGCAATCCTTTAGCTTACCCACAGTAATTGCCATTACCCAGGGATACTTCTATAAACACAGATTGCCTCTGCAGCCATGAGACTGATTCTGCACCCATCCCTTACTGCAGTCATACAATTAAAACTAAATCTCTTTTTTTTTTAACATTACATGTTGCTGATTTATCTGACCAATGTCTCCCTGCCACAGCTCTGAGGAGCTAATGAGCCGTGGAGAACACCTTAGCTTAGGCTGTTTTCAAATTTCATTAAGTGAGATAAAGCACAGGAAGAGTACATGTGTGCTGAGCCTTCCAAAGTCCTGATAAGACATTAATAAACTTTATCAAATTCTGATTATGGCTGTCTCATTATGGATATTGTTACATTTTCTACAGATAGCACCTCTGGTAAATTAAATGCCAGAAGTGCAATGTTTGAGTCTGCTCACCTGAGTGAGCAATGATAAGTAACAAAAGGCAATAGACAGAATCTCCCTATTTTTCCAGTGTTCACTGGACTAAAGCAAATTTGTAGATGTTTAAGTTCTCTATTTATTTCTAACAAGTACTTGTCACTTTTTAGGAGGCAAAAGTGCACAAAAACCAGTATTTTATTATCTAAATTCTTCAAGCATTTCACCTGAAAGCCCAAGTGCCACCTCTAATCATAAAACAGCATACACGAAGCAAATTCTTTTGCCAAAATCTCTTACATTCTTTATTATTACATCGTATCAGGAAACTGCTGATTCAACAGCAGCTATTTTGCTGCAGAATGGATAAATTCTTAAGTAGGCACAGATGTGTCATGCAGCAAATATTAGCAAAATACTTTACTATTATGATATATGTGCAGAGATAGAAGGAAAGGCATTCTTATTAAGTGGTCTTGTTCATCCTAGGGAACAGGAGCTGTGTCAGACATTAAGGTACCTGCCTGTACACAGACATTTTCATAAGCAGGTCAAGCCATGTGATTGCTTCCAGCATTTTATTCTGCTGTTAATTTGGCTGTGTGACCCTGGGAAGTCAGCTTGTGTTCTCTGCATTGCTGTAATGACACTGAGAGACAGAGATGGGAACTGTTAAATGACTCTAGATCTACAGATTAAAAAGTTCTACACAAAAAAAAAGAGGAAAAAAAGGTATTTTTAGCTCTTTCTGCACGAGTGGAATGCTGGTTGACAGCAGTGTGGCAGAGCCCAGGGAAGTGGATCTTCACTGATGAGTGAGAAGTGGCATTGCAGTGACTGACAGAGGGATGTGGGACATGTCAAAACTCTTAGAGAAGTTAACACAGAGATCATGCAAACCAAACACAGTGGCCTGTAAAACAGCATGGAAGAAAACTATAAATTTAAGCAAACTTAGCAAGGTTCCCATTAAACAAAACTCCCAAGGCTGCAGCAAAATGGGCTGGAGAGGAAATACAAGAAAGAAAATTGTATTTCCATCATCCTGTAACAGGTAAGTAAGAGAAACAGAGCCTAGACCTTACGGATCTAGAACAAGGGCCTGCCAGACTGGATTTCTGCTTTGCCCAAAAGCTCATTAGCTTTCACAGAGTCATTAAAAGGACACAAAATCAAAAGCCATGTATACATATATAAAACAGATTTTCCCTTTAAGTGGCAAAAAGTGTTTCATGAACCATCATGAACGAAGACAGGTAAGAAAGTCATATTTTATTGTAGCTGATCTCTTTCCAAAAAAAAAATCAAATAAAACCCAAAAAACAAAACAAAACAAAAAAAAAAGCACCAAACCCCAAAACTCAAAACCCTCCCTGTGTGCTTTTGTTTTCTTCCACAGCAATTTAGACATTTTCTAGTAAGAGGGCCCTTAGGTATGTCCAGTTACCGCTGCTCCAATTTTAGCACCTCCAACACTTACTGGTAATACTTAGGTTTAATTAAAGCATGAGGCTTAATGATTGTTTAGGGGAATGTAATACTTAAATAGTGTCATTCAAGGACAACTGTGTTTTCCAAGGTGGCAATCAGTCTTACTCCAATCAAAATAAAATCAATAAAGGGGAACTCAGCAAACCAGACACAGCATTAATAACTGCAACAGTAGTCATCCTGTGTTTATGAAAAAGAGTTAGCAATGGTCAACTATGTGAAGGAATCTGAATAAAAGCTTTCATGCCATCCCTATGTAGAAAATTACTGCTTGTTACACCTCTGGAACATAAGGAGTACGTTCACTTCTCCTTTTCCCCAAAGTGTGCAAGAGCACACCAACTGCCCACACTTTAACCTCTCCTTGATCTGCAATGAAAATTTCCTGTAGAAGAGGACAGACACCTGTCAATACTTCTTGGGGAGATAACTAGGGGGGCTGTGAGCATCTTTTGCTTTTAATTATTTCAGCAAACAGATGTTACCTCAGTCACTGGGCTGCTCCATCCTGGTACTACTTAAGGCTCCTGCCTCTGCAGGTGATGTGATGGCTGCAGAATGTGGCAGAGGAATGTGAACTGAATCCTAAACAGGACAGGGCTGTTGCTAGAGCTTATGAACAATGTGGGTGCTGAGCAGAATATCAGTAGCACAAACACACCTCTGTCTTCCAGCTGTCCAGTAGACCACATGCACCCTCCCCTTTTTTTTATCAGGCAGTGATTTTTGTTTTATTACTGTAGGAATACTGGGAGAATTACTCCACACAACATAAGCTTCGTAGCATTAGCTTTCTATTCAACATGCTTTCCTCCTCAACTTTATTCATGATGTTCTAGTTAAATCGCTGACATTTCTTACAGAAGCTTTTTTATTAAGGACTTATAACAATCATAAAAATCTGCTCTGGGCAGAAACTCAGCATAGAAAGGCTCAGTGAGGGAATACTCACACCATTTAACGTGATTTTCGTATTTTTAAAGGCACTGTAAATGAAAGAACCCTCAATACCTTCAGTAATTTTATAGTTCCAATGATAACACTAATACAAAATGTCTCCTCTCACTTTTCCCTCTCCTTCCCTTTTTACTTCCCTCTCAGTATTCTTCCACACTGGTAAAGCACAGCCTCTTCCCAGAGTGGGAAGATAATTCAGGATGATGGGCAGTCCATCAGCCAGGCTTTCTGCTGAACCTGTCACTGAGGAAGGATCCCTCTCCATCCTGAGGAGCCACAGGGAGCAGAGGGAGGTGCAGCAGCTCACCTGTGTGAAGGCTCTGAGGCTGCTCCTCCTGCCTGTCCCATGTAAAAGCTCCAATTTTACAGGCAAGGGAGAGCCCTCTGCTGCAAGAACCAAAGTGACTGACAACTCCAGGACCCTGAACAGGTCCGGGGATTCCTCTTATGTCCTATAATCCTATTAATTGCTCTTACTGCTTACACAGTTTAGCTCCTCTCTATATCCCATCATGATCCTTTCTCAACTGTTTTATCTTTAAAAAAAAAAAACACCTGAAAACACAAAAACATTAAAAAACCTACACCTGACAGTAATACCATACAAGAAATCAGACATTCCTGTGCCATGAATTGCATGCAGGCTATTAGAACATTTTTTTCATAGTTCTGCCAAGGATTTGCTTAATCAGCTTGTCCAGCTTAAAAAAAAAAAAAAAAAA